>JZSA01000342.1:0-67485 GCA_000956155.1 Cotesia vestalis | reverse complement strand
TCGGCGCGAAACGCCAGGATTGTCCCGGACGCGCCACCGGCAGTTTGGGAATGAACAGGTTGGCCACCACCGCGCCGCCGTACACCACCGCACACACGCCCAGTGCCGCCAGCACATGCCAGTCCGCCAGTACCCCGCCGGCCACCGAGCCGAGCAGGATCGCCGCAATGGTGGATGACTCCATCAGGCCGTTGGCTTTAACCAGCTTATCACCTGTCGTCAGTTCGCCCAGAATGCCGTATTTCGCCGGCGAGTAAGCGGCCGCGCCAACGCCCACCAGCGTATAGCCGATAAACGGGTTGATACCAAAGCAGATACTGGCCGCGCCCAGCAGCTTCAGGCCGTTCGCAAACATCATCACCCGGCCTTTCGGGAAACTGTCCGCGACCTGCCCCACAAACGGCGCAAAGATAATGTAAGCACCCACAAACACCATCTGGAGGACAGGCTGACTCCAGTCGGGGTAAAACTCAGCTTTTAACAGCGCCAGGGTCGCGAACAGTAAGGCATTGTCCCCGAAGGCAGAGAGAAACTGGGCGGCCGTGACCGCCAGCATGCCTCTCGACCAGAGGGAGGTGTTAGTGTGTACTGACTCACGCATTTTGCTGTTCTGCCTCTTCAACCATGCCTTTGAGGGTCACGAAGTCGGGCTTGCCGCTGCCCAGCACCGGAAGTTGCTTGAGATAACGAATGTCGCGCGGCACCGCCAGTTCAGGAATGCCGTGCTCGCGCGCATGCTTAAGCAACTGCTCGCGCTTCAACTCGCTGTCGGTGGTAAAGAGCACCAGCGCTTCGCCTTTGCTGGCATCGCTTTTCACCACGGTGGCGTGCAGCTTATCGGCAGAGACCGCCGCCGCCAGCATCTCCACCATTTCCAGAGAGACCATCTCCCCGGCAATTTTGGCAAAGCGTTTTGCCCGGCCCTGGATCTGCACAAAGCCCTGAGCATCAAAGCGGACGATATCGCCGGTGTCGTACCAGCCGGCCTCTGTTTCACCGTCAACGTTTTCCGCCGTCGGGGCTTCGAGGACACCCGGGTTTTCCACACGCAGGTAACCGTTCATCACGTTCGGCCCGTTCAGCTGCAGTCGGCCGCCCTCTTCAATACCCGGTACCGCCAGCAAGCGAGCGTCCATTCCCGGCAGAATACGCCCGACCGTGCCAGGCTTCGCCGCCATCGGCACGTTGATGGAGACCACCGGCGCGCACTCCGTCACGCCATAGCCTTCGAGGATGCGCAGGCCAAACTTGTCCTGCCAGATCTGGCGCGTGCTCTCCTGCAGTTTTTCCGCCCCGGCGACGACATAGCGCACCCGGAAGAAGTCATACGGGTTGGCAAAACGCGCGTAGTGGCCGAGGAAGGTGGACGTCCCGAACAGCACGGTGCAGTTACGGTCATACACCAGCTCCGGCACGATGCGGTAGTGCAGCGGGCTTGGGTAAAGGAACACCTCCGCGCCGGTCAGGAGCGGCGTAAAAAGCCCAACCGTCAGGCCAAACGAGTGGAACAGCGGCAGGGCCGACATAAAGCGATCCTTCGCCGTAAAGTCGGCGATGGTTTTGATCTGTTCAACGTTAGCCAGAATGCTTTTATGGCTGTGCACCACCCCTTTCGGATTGCCTTCCGAGCCAGAGGTAAAGAGGATGATCGCGTCATCTTCCGGCTGCTGTTTCACCTGCGCCAGGTGCGGCATCAGCAGGTGAGCAAAAATCCACAGCTTGTCGCCGGGGGTGACATCGGCTTTCAGATCTTCCAGGAAAACCCAGCGCACCTGCGTGAGCTGCTCCGGCAGGTGCCACAGCTTGCCTTTGTCGAGGAACTGGCGAGACGTAAACACGGTTTTGATTTGCGCAGCGGTAATCGCGCTGGTCAGCCCTTTCACGCCCGCCGTGTAGTTCATCATTGCCGGGATACGGCCACGCGACACCGCACCAAAAATGACCGCCGCGCTGATGCCTGCGTTAGGCAGCATCAGGCCAATTTTTTCACCCTGCTTGCTGTACTTCTCGAGGATGCGGCCAACAAACAGCGTTTTCGTCAGCAGTTTGCGGTAGGTGTCCGGCGTAAAGTTAACGTCTTCGATGCAGTTTTTGTTCGCACCATAGCGGTACTGGGCCGACAGCAGCGATTCGTAGAGCGTTTCGCGCGGGCGAACGGCCATGCGCGCTTCCATCATAATCTGGTGCAGCATTTCACCAGCGATTTTGCGGCGATCCCGCGCGCGCGGCGCCTCGGGCATCGGCAATGAGGTCGGGGGAAGAATATGCAGGGTGATGGCGGGGAACAGTCGCTGCTTCACGAGCCCTTTCAGGCGGCTGAACCGGGTAAGCTCGGCACCTTCAATGCGCATCGGCACCACGGTGGCCTTTGACTTTGCGGCAACAAACCCCGCGCCGTCGTAGATTTTCATCAGCGAGCCGGTCACCGAGATCCGCCCTTCCGGGAAAATAACCACCGGACGCCCCTGCTCAACCAGGCGCACCAGGTGTTTGATCATCATCGGTTTTGTCGGGTCGAGCGGCACAAAATCGATCAGCGGCGCCAGCCAGCGCATAAACCACTTTTCGCTGATGGAGCTGTAGACCGCAAAAACCGGGCGCACCGGCAAAAACAATGCCAGCAGAATGCCGTCAATAAAGGAGACGTGGTTTGGCGTGATCAGCACGCGTTCGCCAAAAAACGCCTGCGGATCGCCGGTTACGCGAATACGAAAGAGGATACGGAACAGTGTACGAAAGAACCCAAAAAGCATCTCAACTCCCTTTGCCAGCCAGTGTGGAGGGTGACTAAATGGTGGCAGATTACACGAGAAGTCGTTAGGGAGCGACCGCAAAAAAAGAGGCAAAAAAAAACCTGCGCATCCGCGCAGGTTGGTGCAAGAGATGAGTACGAAACCGTACTAAGAATTCTCACCAATCAATACCTCTGGGATCTTGATTGTGGCTGTTCACCCTGTGCTTCGCCACCTGGAAAACGCAAAGGAATGAGCCTAAGTGCAACCAGGTGTGAATATTCTCTGTTGCTGTTACAGGTTGAACTTACAGGCAAAAAAAAACCTGCGTAAAACGCAGGTTGGTGTAAATCGTGTTAATCAACCGGAGTTGATACCACCTATCAATACCTCTGGGATCTCGACTCTATCAACCCACTCCGGGACTCTGCTATCAGACAATCGCAACAGCCTGAGGCAAAGTGTAACTAAAGGTTCAGAATCACACGGCTTTGACATGAGTCTGCGTGTAACGATTACACCGTCCGGGGTGGTCTGGGTCACGTTTGTTGAGGCGTCCCGCCTGCTCCCCTTGAATGCGCGCCACTTTTCCGCAACACTGTTTACGTGTAAACGCTTACCCCAAATAAGAAGGTATTGAATGGCGACAATAAAGGATGTGGCTCGTCTGGCCGGTGTTTCCGTCGCGACCGTCTCGCGCGTGATCAATAACTCCCCGAAAGCCAGCGATGCATCACGCCAGGCCGTGCAGGACGCCATGGAAAACCTAAATTATCACCCCAACGCCAACGCGCGTGCGCTTGCCCAGCAGTCTACCGAGACGATCGGGCTGGTGGTGGGCGATGTCTCCGACCCTTTTTTCGGTGCCATGGTCAAAGCCGTGGAGCACGTCTCTTACCAGACGGGCAATTTTCTGCTGATCGGCAATGGCTATCACAACGAGCAAAAAGAGCGCCAGGCCATTGAACAGCTGATGCGCCACCGCTGCGCGGCGCTGGTGGTCCATGCCAAAATGATCCCCGATGCCGAACTGATTCATCTGATGAAGCAGATCCCCGGCATGGTGATCATCAACCGTATCATTCCCGATTTTGAAGAGCGCTGCGTGGCTCTCGACGACCGCTACGGTGCGTGGCTCGCGACGCGTCACCTTATTCAGCAGGGCCATACCCGCATCGGTTATCTCTGCTCCAACCACCCCATCTCCGATGCCGAAGATCGTTTGCAGGGCTATTACGACGCGCTGCGCGAACACGGTCTGCCGTGCAACGACCGGCTGGTGGCGTACGGTGAACCCGACGAGAGCGGCGGCGAGCAGGCCATGACGGAACTGCTGGGCCGCGGGCGCAACTTCACGGCCATCGCCTGCTATAACGATTCGATGGCCGCCGGTGCGATGGGGGTGTTGAATGACAATGGCGTTGAGGTGCCGGCTGAAATTTCGCTGATTGGTTTTGATGATGTGCTGGTGTCGCGCTACGTTCGCCCTCGCCTGACCACCGTGCGTTACCCGATCGTCACCATGGCGACCCAGGCCGCCGAGCTGGCGTTAGCCCTGGCAGAGAATCGCCCGCCGCCGGAAATTACCCATCTGTTCAGCCCAACGCTGGTGCGCCGTCACTCCGTAGTCCCTCCGGCAGAGGCATCCGAGGCGTAGCGGTAGAGGTGAACCCTTTTGTCAGGGTATTCGAGCGCGTCACCGATGTATTGCCAGCCGTAGCGTTCGTAGAAGTCACGGCAGGCAGACCAGAGGTGCAGCTCAGTAAACCCGGCCTGCGCGGCATACGCGATGACATGCCGCTGCAGTTGCCCCGCCAGGCCTTGTCCCCGCGCCGCCTCGTCGACGTATAGCGCGGCGAGCCACGGGTAAAGATCCTGACGGCTGATCAAGTCGCAGCGCCACAGCCCGACCGTGCCCAGCAGGTTGTCTCCGTCGGCAGCGATAAAGGTGAGCGGCAACGCATCGGGCGTCTGGCTATGGTCGACAATGCTCTGGAAAAAGGCGCGCGGCAGCCCGTCGCCAAACGCCTGCCAGATCCAGTCGGTTACCCGGTCCGCAAACTGCGGCGCGGCATATAGCGGCAGAATGTTCACACCAGCTTACCCTGAAAAATAGGCACCGATTCAAAGAGATACCCGTCAAAATCGGGCGCGTCTTCATCGGACAGCTCCAGCAGGCTCTTTTTCACATTCTCAAGATGCTGGAACATCGCCTGCCAGGCGCCCATCACATCCCGGCGGCGCAGCGCGGCGAGAATGGTTTGCCTGTCGCCCAGCCATTTCAGGCGCCAGGCCCGGCTGGCAATATGGACGTTAAACTGCTGCCACAGTGGGCTGCTGTCCATGTGATGCCAGACGCTCTCGACGGTCGCCAGCAGCATCTGGTTTTGCGTGGCCCCGGCCAGCACCAGATGGAACATCTTGTTATTGTCCTGACTGTTATCGTCCGCGGCAATCGCCCGCTGTTCCTGTTCGATTATCCGGCGCAGATTGTCGATATCCGCCCGCGTTGCCATTTTGGCGGCAAACGCGGCGATATTGCTTTCCAGCAGCTGGCGCGCCTGAAGGATCTCAAACGGGCCGACGTCGCTGTTAAGAAAGCGTTCTTCCTCGTTTTCGTGCTCCTCAGGAATGCGCATGACATAGACGCCAGACCCCTGGCGGATATCTACGGTGCCCTGCAACTCAAGCATCAGCAGCGCTTCCCGCACGATGGTGCGGCTCACGCCGTAGGTTTCAGCAATGTTGCGCTCGGGCGGCAGACGCGACCCAACGGGATAGTGCCCCTGGATAATTTGCGTCCGTAAATCCTCGCCAATTTCCTGGTACTGTTTTTTTTCCGGCAGGATGACAGCCTTATCCACGTGACCACCTGTGATTGTCAGTTAATGCGCAGGCCGGGCATCCTCCCGGCCAGTTTGTGCGCTATTTTATCAGAACCCGCACGCTTTTCGCCTACTTCCATTCATCATCCACCGTGAGCGTGAGCTCGCGCGCATCGCGCAACTGCCGGAACCAGGCCGCCGATTTTTTCGCCCGCCGGGCGCGATTGTCGTTGAGATCGATCTCAATCAGGCCATAGCGGTTTTTGAATGCGTTCATCGGAGAGACGTTGTCGGTAAACGCCCACAGCATATAGCCGTGACAATTTGCCCCTTCTTCGCGCGCCAGCAGCGTGTAATAGAGGTGCTCACTGATAAAATCGATGCGGTAAGTGTCTTCGATAATGCCGTCACTGTTGCGAAACTGCGCTTCGTTCTCCACGCCCATTCCGCTTTCCGCCACGAACCAGTCGATGTTGCGATAGTCTTGTTTAATTCGCATCGCCATGTCGTAGATAATGCGCGGGTATATCTCCCAGCCGCGGGAGGCATTCATCCGCCGCCCCGGCAGTTCGAACGGCTCATAGTAGTACACCGGGTGGAACGGCGTCTCCGGGTGCCAGGCGCGGGAAGGCGCTTTCACGCGGTGCGGATAGTAGAGGTTGATGCCCAGTTCATCGACGGTGTTGTCGGCAATCAGCGCCAGTTCGTCTGCGGTGTAATCCCACTGAACCTGATGCTGCTCCAGCAGGGAGAAAAGTGCCTGCGGATAGCGCCCATGGACCAGCGGATCAAGAAATACGCGGTTATAGAACAGGTCGTACATCTCTGCGGCGCGCACGTCATGCGGCGCGCGCGAGCGCGGATAGGTCACTTCCGGGTTGAGGATGCACCCTACCGTCCCCCGATAACCCTTGTCACGAAACAGCTTCACCACCTTTGCCGTCGCCAGCACCTTGTGGTGGTTCCACTGCATCCATGTGTCGGTATTCTGCTCATAGGGCCAGCGCAGGGCGTCGAGATAGACGCGGGTTTGTACCACAATGGGCTCGTTGAAGGTAAACCAGCGGCTGACCTTGTGGTGATAGCGTTCAAACACCTTTTCGGCATAACGCGTGAACAACTCAACCACGTTCTTTGACGCCCAGCCACCATAGGTCTGCAGCAGTACGCCCGGCAGCTCGTAGTGCTCAAGGCAGATCATCGGCTCAATGCCCTGACGGTGCATCTCATCGAACAGCGCGTCGTACCAGGCCGCGTACTCCTCGTCTACCGTTACGTTTTCATAGTCGGTGAGAAAGCGTGACCAGTTGATTGAGGTGCGGTAGTGCGTTAACCCCGCCGCCTTCATCAGCGCCACGTCTTCGCGAAAGCGGTTGATAAAGTCGGTGGCCACGGCCGGGCCGTAGCCGTTGTGCCAGACATGTCGGTCATTTTTGTACCACAGATCGATCCATGAATCCTGCCCCGCTTTCTTGCCACTCCAGCCTTCGGTTTGCCAGGCTGAGGCCGCCGCGCCAAGAATGAAATCCTGCGGTATCGTCATCTTTTTTATGCTCATAGCGTCCTCAAGCGTTGTCGGTGGCGTGTTGCAGCGCGGCCTGCTCTGCGCGGTGCGAGGCAATCTTTACAAACGGCAGGTAGATCAGGACGGCGGTGACAATACAGATAAGCTGGGTCACCACCGCCCCCATTGAGCCTGCCGTAGAGAGCCAGGCGTTAATCAGCGGCGGCGTGGTCCAGGGCACCATCACCACTGCCTTACCGGCAAAACCGGTCACCGTGGCAAAGTAGCCAATCGAACCGGTCACCAGCGGAGTGATGATAAAGGGAATGGCGAGGATCGGGTTGAGCATGATTGGCATACCGAAGATCACCGGCTCGTTGATGTTAAACAGGCCCGGCCCGATAGAGAGCTTGGCGATCTCTTTCATCTCTTTGCGTTTGGTGGCGATCATCACGGCGATCAGCAGGCCGATGGTCAGGCCGGAGCCGCCGATGCTCATGTACACATCCCAGAACGGCATGGTGATGATGTTCGGCACCTCTTTCCCCTGCTCGAACGCGCTCATGTTGACGGTGATCGCCCCCAGCAGCAGCGGCTCGCGGATCGGTTTGATCATCTGGTTGCCATGAATGCCGATCACCCAGAACAGCTGAGCCACGAACATCAGCAGCAGGATGCCAGGCAGGCTCTGCACCACGCGCTCCAGCGGCTGTTGCACCACCTGGTACACCGCGTCGTAGAGGTACATGCCGGTGGTTTGATGGAAAATAAAGCCAAAGGTCGCAATGGCCGTGGTGGTAATAATCGCCGGGATCAGTGCGGAGAACGAGGCCGCCACGTTAGGCGGTACGGTATCCGGCATCTTAATTTTCAGCCCTTTACGGTTTTCCAGCCAGCAATACACCTCTACGGAAAGAATGGCGATAAACATGCCGAGGAACAGGCTTCGGGTATCGGAGAACTGGCGCAGCAGCACGTCTTTCACCACGTGCATTTCGCCGTCCACCAGCATCTCGACCGTCGTCGGCGTAACGCAGATAAAGCAAATCACCGCCAGCAGCCCCGGAAACAGCGACTTGATGCCGTTAATGCGCCCCAGCTCCACGCCGATGAGAAACACCGCGCCAATGTTGAGGAAGTTCAGCGTGGCGTAGTTCAGCGCGCTGGTGATGGGCTTAAGTGCGGCGAGAAACGACAGCGACTGGAAGCTGGCCAGGCCGTTTTTTGGATCCAGCACCATGTTGGAGATCAGCACGGAGAAAGCCCCCACGATGATGACCGGCATGAGGGTGATAAAAGCGGATTTGATCGCCATGATATAGCGATAGCTGTTGAATTTGGTGGCGAAACTGCCCAGAGCGTCGATCAGTTTTTCCTGTAATGCCATAGGGTAATACCTCAGTAAAAGGGCTTTTATTGAAAAAGGTGTACAGCCGGCTACTATTGGCATACCAAAAATAGACGCATGACGGGTTTTGTTCTGTGATTCGGCTCTCAGTGCCGCCAGAGGTATTCCAGATTGCGATTTACTACCAATTTGGCATACCACTTACAGGCAATTATTCCGCTCAGGCAGATCGTTACCGAAAAGCGTGATCGTGATGGGGGTTTTGCCCTTGCCGCGTCGCTTATGCGCCGTGGGGTCTGTGTTAAACTGCAGGCATTACGTGGAAGCAGGAATTACTCATGGCAACAATGCTGGATGTCTCATTACGCGCGGGCGTGTCGAAAGCCACCGTCTCGCGCGTGCTGAACGGCACGGGTCAGGTTAAAGAGAGTACGCGTCAGCAGGTGTTCACCGCGATGGAAGAGCTGGGCTATCGCCCGAACTTTCTCGCGCGTTCGCTGGCGAACCAGACCAGCAACAGTATTGGTCTGGTGGTCTCCACCTTTGACGGTTTTTACTTTGGTCGCCTGCTGCAGCAGGCCTCCCGGCAGACCGAAACGCACGGCAAGCAACTGATCGTCACCGACGGTCATGATGCGCCCGAGCAGGAAGAGCAGGCCGTTCAGATGCTGGCGGATCGCAAGTGCGACGCCATCGTTCTCTATACACGCTACATGAGCGAAAAGGCGATCATGAAGCTCATCAACACGGTGCAAACCCCGCTGGTGGTGATCAACCGTGAGGTTAGCCAGGCGGCGGATCGCTGCGTGTTCTTCGAGCAGCAGGATGCCGCGTTTAAAGCCGTGGATTACCTGATAAGCCAGGGCCATCGCGAAATCGCCTGCATCACCGTTCCCATTCATACTCCTACCGGTAAAGCCCGCCTGATGGGCTACCGCAAAGCGCTGGAGAAGCACGGCATCCGTCTTGACGAACGACGGATTAAATACGGCGATGCGGGAATGACGCGGGGTTATGAGCTGTGCAAGGAGCTTATCGCCGACGCCGTGCCGTTCAGCGCGCTGTTTGCCTGTAACGATGATATGGCGCTGGGTGCGTCCAAAGCATTACACCAGGCCTGGCTGAAGATCCCGCAGGATATTTCGCTGTTTGGGTTTGATGATGCGCCGAGCGCGAAATGGCTGGAGCCCGCGTTGTCCTCGGTTTATCTGCCGATCGACAACATGATCGTCACCGCTATCGATCAGGCGATCCGGCTGGCGAAGAACCAGCCGGTGGAGGCGATCCCGCCGTTTACCGGCACGCTGGTCTTGCGCGACTCGGTGACGACGGGGCCGTATTTCACTCAGAACAGCTCCAGCGCCAGCAGTTCCTGAATGGTCTGGCGGCGACGGATCAATCGTGCCACGCCGCGATCAAACAGCACTTCCGGCAGCAGCGGGCGGCTGTTGTAGTTAGAGGACATCGACGCCCCGTACGCGCCGGTATCGTGCAGCACCAGATAGTCACCCGGCTTCACTTCAGGCAGCGCACGAGTTTCCACTTTACCGCCCTCCTGCTGGGTGAACACGTCCCCGGATTCACACAGCGGACCGGCGACCACCGTCTCCACGCGCGGTGCGTTCAGCAGATCGCGCCCGTCGGCGGCGAGCGCCGTAATGTGGTGATAGCTGCCGTACATGGACGGGCGCATCAGATCGTTAAAGCCCGCGTCGATCAGCACAAAATGGCGCGATCCCATCTCTTTCACGCTGCGCACCTGCGCCACCAGCACGCCGGACTCCGCCACCAGGAAACGCCCCGGCTCAATTTCCAGCTTCACCGCGTGGCCCAGGTGGGCCGCAATTTTGTCGCGCGCGGCGCTCCACAGGCCGTAATAGTGATCGGTATCGATCGCCTCTTCGCCTTCGCGATACGGAATGGACAAGCCGCCCCCCGCGGAGATCGCCTCCAGATCCTGACCACACGCCAGCACCTGATCCACCATTGCGCCACACACCTGCTCAAGATGACCGTAGTCCACGCCGGAGCCGATGTGCATGTGAATGCCAACCAGCTTCAGGCCGTAGCGCTGCAGTACCTCCAGCGCGGCAGGAAGATCGCCATGCCAGATCCCGTGCTTGCTGTTCTCACCGCCGGTGTTGGTTTTTTGACTGTGGCCGTGACCAAAGCCTGGGTTGACGCGCAGCCAGACGCGATGGCCGAGTGATACCTGTCCCAGCTGCTCCAGCATATCCACCGAACCGGCGTTAACGGGAATGTGCAACTCATGAACGCGTGCGAGGGTTGCGTCGTCGATCAGATCGGCGGTGAACACAATCGCGTCGCTGTCGGATTGCGGATCAAACCCGGCCGCCAGCGCGCGCTCGATTTCGCCCAGCGAAACGGAGTCTACCTTTACGCCCTGTTCACGCATCAGTCGCAGAATATGAATATTGGAGCAGGCTTTTTGGGCGAAACGCACCACGTCAAACTGATGAAGGGCGGCAATTTTCTCGCGAATAATCTGTGCGTCATAGACCCACACCGGACAGCCAAATTCAGCGGGCAGGCGCAGCAGGTTGTCGGCGTTCAGATCGGTATCGGTCTGGTTGAGCGGGCGTGGCATGGTGGTACTCCGGATTATGACTGTTTTGTCCATTACGCCACAGCCGGAAGAGAATAAAAAATATCGTTTTGTCGCGAGTCTATGCAAAAATGATATGGATAACGCTCAACGTTCAGGTGACTTATGCCCGCCGTTAACCTCCGCCACATCGAGATTTTTCACGCCGTGATGACGACTGGTAATCTCACCGAAGCCGCACAGATGCTGCATACCTCCCAGCCGACGGTCAGCCGCGAGCTGGCGCGGTTTGAGAAAGTGCTGGGGCTGAAGCTGTTTGAACGCACACGCGGCAGGCTGCACCCGACGGTGCAAGGGCTGCGTCTGTTTGAGGAAGTTCAGCGCTCCTGGTACGGGCTGGATCGCATTGTCAGCGCGGCGGAGAGCCTGCGCGAGTTTCGCCAGGGTGAGCTGTCTATCGTCTGCCTGCCCGTCTTTTCCCAGTCTTTTTTACCCATGCTGTTACAGCCCTTTCTTGCCCGCTATCCCGAGGTCAATCTCACCATCGTGCCGCAGGAGTCGCCGCTGCTCGAAGAGTGGCTCTCTGCACAGCGTCACGATCTGGGCCTGACGGAAACGCTCGCCACGCCCGCCGGTACGGAACGCACGGAGCTGCTGGCGCTGGACGAAGTGTGCGTGTTGCCCGAAGGGCATTCGCTGGCCGCAAAAGAGGTGCTGACGCCTGCGGATTTCCAGGGGGAGAATTACATCAGCCTGTCGCAAACCGACAGCTATCGACAGCTGCTGGATACGCTGTTTGCCGAGCATCAGGTGAAGCGGCGGATGGTGGTAGAAACGCACAGCGCCGCCTCGATTTGCGCCATGGTGCGCGCAGGCGTGGGTATTTCGATGGTGAACCCGCTCACGGCGATGGACTACGCCGGAAGCGGCATTGTGATCCGCCGCTTTAGCGTTTCCGTTCCGTTTACCGTGAGCCTGATCCGCCCGCTGCATCGCCCGGCGTCCGCGCTGGTCGAGGCTTTCACCGAACATTTAATTGAGCACGCGCGTCAGGTGGCGCTTCGCTTACCTGACCTACAGACCCCCTTATGACAGCATAAATTCCACCGCATCTGCGGCATGAATGGCGGCGGTATCAAACACCGGGATCGGGCTTTGCTCCACGGGAACCAGCAGGCCGATTTCGGTACAGCCGAAAATCACCCCTTCCGCCCCCTGACGCGCAAGCTTCTCAATGACGCTGACGTAATACGCGCGCGAGGTTTCGCTGAAAGTGCCAAGGCACAGCTCCTCAAAGATGATCTGGTTGATGCGCCCCCGATCGGCTTCGTCCGGGATCAGGCTTTCAATGCCAAACGCGCTTTCTAAGCGGCCCCGGTAGAAATCCTGCTCCATGGTATAGCGCGTGCCCAGCAGCGCCACGCGCGACATCCCCGAAGCGGCAATCGCCCGCCCGGTCGCGTCGGCAATGTGCAGGAACGGCAGCGCACAGCGCGTCTCAATGTGGGACGCCACTTTGTGCATGGTATTGGTACAGAGCAGGATCCCCTCTGCGCCCGCACGTTCCAGCCCGAGCGCCGCCTGCGCCAGCATCTCTCCGGCGTTATCCCACTCCCCGCGAGACTGGCAGGCTTCAATGTCGTGGAAATCCACGCTGTGCAGCAGGAGGCTTGCCGAATGCAGTCCGCCCAGGCGTTGCTTGACCCCTTCATTAATCAGACGGTAATAGGGAATGGTCGATTCCCAACTCATGCCACCTAACAGACCGATCGTTTTCATAGACTCTCCTTAATGTTGCTCCCAGTGAAGCAAACTTGTGATCCTGTTTCCAGTTCTTTAGCAGCGCGTTTCTTTTTCATTTTTGCTGGGATAAATTAAATGAAACAATGTTTCACATTAAACCAAGGCGGAGATATGTTTGTTTTCCATAAAGAGACGACGCTGGACGATCTGGGCAACGGCGTCACGCGACGCATTCTGGCGCATAACGGTAAGATGATGGCGGTTGAGGTTAATTTTGAACAGGGCGCTATTGGCCCGATGCATAACCATCCGCATGAGCAGCTAACCTATGTTCTCTCCGGTGAGTTTGAGTTCACCATCGGGGAAGAGAAACGCGTGGTGACGGCGGGCGATACGCTGTACAAGGAGCCGCATGTAATGCACGGCTGCGTGTGCCTGAAACCCGGCACGCTGCTGGACACCTTCACGCCGGTCCGCGAGGATTTCCTGAAATAAAAAGGGGCGCTGAAACAGCGCCCCTTCTCGTTATTACCGCAGGTTTATTCCGTGACCGGTTTAGGCAGCGGAGCGCGTGCAATCATGGCGCCGCGCAGCAGCACGCTGCCGCAGGCAAACAGGCCGCCAACCAGCGCGGCAAGAATCACAATCAACGCTTTACCCGGGCCGTCTTTTTTCACTGGCATTGACGGAGTAAGCTGATATTTAAACGGCTCCAGCTTGACGTCTTCAACGGACAGGTTTTGCAGCTGGGCCAGGAAGTATTCGCGGTTCTGGAAGTCGGCGTTCAGCTCGGCAACGTCTTTGAGGTTCTTTTCAATCTGCAGCTTTTGCGCGATACCGTCCGCCCCGAGCGCAACGGAATAATCCGGGTCATCTTTCACAGCCTGACCATTGCTGTAGACCGGTTTTTTGATGCCGGCCGCGTTCGCCACTTCCAGCGAATAGTTAAGACGCTGCAGGTTAGTGTTATGCAGATTGGTCAGACGCACACGATCCAGCGCCAGCTGCTGCTGCACCACTTTCGTTTTCAGCGCGATCTGGTTACGAATATTCTGCATCGTCTCCTGCTCAACGATATGGGTGATATAGTCAACGTAGCCCTCCAGCACCGTCTGCGCGTCACCTGCCGTCGGCGCGGTAAAGCTCAGCGTCCAGGAGACGTACGGCGCTTTATCCGCATCTTTCGCCAGGGTGTTATCCGTCGCTTTCATTTTTTCAGAGATATTCACCACCGCGCGGTGCAGTTCCAGCGGGTCCACGTTGGTGCCTTCCAGCTGCGACATCACATACGGGGAGTTCTTCATGTACTCTTCGAGCAGCGTCTGCGACTGAAACTTTTTGATGAACATATTAAATACGTCAGGACGGTCGACCTTCACGTCCACATCCAGTACCTGCAAGGCCACCATCATCTGTCGCAGCGGGTTCCACTGCGTCTGCTCGGCAGGGGTGATCACGGCTTTACTGGTCCACTTTTGCGGCATGAGATACGCAATGGCCAGGCCCGCCAGGGCAAAGGTAAACGTAATGGCAATGATGCGTTTTTTCGCCGCCAACAGGACGTCCAGCAGTCCCAGAAGGTCAATCTCTTTTGCGCTGTGAGCCGGGGAGGTATAGCGGGGGAAATCGAGGTCCGTATTTTTCTTGAAGTCCATTGCTGACATAACCGTTCTTCTTTTTAAGAGGCAGTAAATTTCTGCTCGATGGGTTCTCGTAAACCGATGATACAAGAAAGTAAGAATTATCTGAACGCGAGATTAGTCCAACTGTACACCGACTATCAGAATTAGTAGTTACCCTGTTCACAATTTCGTTGTTAATTATCCCTCCCTCATTTTTCGACCTTCCGCCTCAAAACTGGGTTCTGGGGCTTACTGAAAAGTCAAAAATGCCACCGCCCTCACCTTATTGAAACACCGTTTCGACATTGATCACATTTCCATCATTAAGCGAATGACGCGGAAACAAATCGCAATAAAATAAATTAAAACGACGTTTTAGTATTCAAAAACAGTGGTTCGTCTCTTTTGAAACTAAACCCGCGTGCAGCGAGCACAGCTCTACAAAATCCTTAAAAAACAATATGTCACTGAGTACAGCCGAGACGCGCAGCCCTAAGCATTCTCGCTCATGCCGCACTTAACAGGCGTGGGCGCGGTAACGAAACGCAGATTCCGTTTTAAACCATCGATCGCCAGGTAGGTATGTATGAATGAAAACAAGCTGCTGGGGTTAGCGTGGATATCGCCCTACATAATTGGGCTGATACTCTTTACGGCTTTCCCTTTTGTCTCATCGTTCTTTCTCAGCTTTACGGATTACGATTTGATGAGCCCGCCGGTGTTTAACGGCATTGAGAACTATCGCTACATGTTTACCGAAGACACGCTCTTCTGGAAATCAATGGGCGTGACGTTCGCGTATGTATTTTTAACCATCCCCTTAAAGCTCGCGTTTGCATTAGGAATAGCGTTTGTTCTGAACTTTAAATTACGCGGCATCGGATTCTTCCGTACCGCCTACTATATTCCCTCTATTCTCGGCAGTTCCGTCGCCATTGCGGTGCTCTGGCGCGCGCTTTTTGCTATTGATGGCCTGCTTAACAGCTTTATCGGGGTATTTGGTTTTGACCCGGTGAACTGGCTGGGCGAGCCGTCTCTGGCGCTGATGTCCGTGACGCTGCTGCGCGTCTGGCAGTTTGGCTCCGCGATGGTCATCTTCCTCGCGGCGCTGCAAAACGTGCCGCAGTCGCAGTATGAAGCGGCGATGATCGACGGGGCGTCAAAATGGCAGATGTTCATGAAAGTGACCGTGCCGCTGATTACCCCGGTGATTTTCTTCAACTTCATCATGCAGACGACCCAGGCGTTCCAGGAATTTACCGGGCCATACGTCATCACCGGCGGCGGGCCAACCTACTCGACCTACCTGTTCTCGCTCTACATCTACGACACCGCGTTTAAATACTTCGACATGGGGTACGGGGCGGCGCTGGCGTGGGTTCTGTTCCTGGTGGTCGCCGTCTTTGCCGGTATCGCCTTTAAGTCGTCGAAATACTGGGTGTTCTACTCCGCCGATAAAGGAGGCAAAAATGGCTGATATCCAACAACTCTCCACGGCGAGAAGCGTCGCCGAGCGCGAAGTGGCGCGCACCCTGCGCAAAGAGAAGATCAACGCCAGCATTCGCTACGTGATCCTGCTGTTTGTCGGCCTGCTGATGCTTTACCCGCTAGTGTGGATGTTCTCGGCGTCGTTCAAACCGAACCACGAGATCTTCACCACCCTGAGCCTGTGGCCTGCCCACGCCACCTGGGACGGCTTCGTTAACGGCTGGAAAACCGGGACCGAGTACAACTTTGGCCATTACATGCTGAACACCTTTAAGTATGTGATCCCCAAAGTGATCCTGACCATTATCTCCTCCACCATCGTGGCGTACGGCTTTGCCCGCTTCGAGATCCCGTGGAAGAAGTTCTGGTTCGCCACGCTCATCACCACCATGCTGCTGCCGAGCACCGTGCTGCTGATCCCGCAGTACCTGATGTTCCGTGAAATGGGCATGCTGAACAGCTATATGCCGCTGTACCTGCCGCTGGCCTTCGCCACGCAGGGGTTCTTCGTGTTCATGCTGATCCAGTTCCTGCGCGGCGTGCCGCGTGACATGGAGGAAGCCGCGCAGATTGACGGCTGTAACTCCATTCAGGTGCTGTGGTATGTGGTCGTGCCGATTCTGAAGCCTGCCATCATCTCCGTCGCCCTGTTCCAGTTTATGTGGTCCATGAACGACTTTATCGGGCCGCTGATCTATGTCTACAGCGTGGATAAATACCCGATTGCACTGGCTCTGAAAATGTCCATCGACGTCACCGAAGGGGCGCCGTGGAACGAAATTCTGGCAATGGCGAGCATCTCCATTTTGCCATCCATCATCGTCTTCTTCCTGGCACAGCGCTATTTCGTCCAGGGCGTGACCAGCAGCGGAATTAAAGGTTAAGAGGGAAATACCATGGCTGAAGTTATCTTCAACAAACTGGAAAAGGTCTACTCCAACGGCTTCAAAGCGGTACATGCTATCGACCTGAAAATCGCTGAAGGCGAGTTTATGGTGATCGTCGGGCCGTCCGGCTGCGCCAAATCTACCACCCTGCGCATGCTGGCCGGGCTGGAGACCATCAGCGGCGGCGAAGTGCGCATCGGCGAGAAGATTGTGAACAACCTCGCCCCGAAAGAGCGCGGGATCGCGATGGTGTTCCAGAACTATGCGCTCTATCCGCACATGACGGTGCGTGAGAACCTGGCCTTTGGCCTGAAGCTCAGCAAGCTGCCGAAAGATCAGATTGAGTCTCAGGTGAACGAGGCGGCCAAAATCCTCGAGCTGGAAGAGTTGCTCGACCGTCTGCCGCGTCAGCTTTCCGGCGGTCAGGCACAGCGCGTGGCCGTAGGCCGTGCGATTGTCAAAAAGCCGGACGTGTTCCTGTTCGATGAGCCGCTGTCGAACCTCGATGCCAAGCTGCGCGCCTCCATGCGCATCCGCATCTCCGACCTGCACAAACAGCTTAAGGCGTCAGGCAAACCGGCCACCACCGTCTATGTGACCCACGACCAGACCGAAGCGATGACCATGGGCGACCGCATCTGCGTGATGAAGCTCGGCCACATCATGCAGGTGGATACCCCGGACAACCTTTATCACAAACCCAAAAACATGTTCGTGGCGGGCTTTATCGGCGCGCCGGAGATGAACATTCGCCCCTGCCGCCTGGTGGAAAAAGAGGGCCGACTGCATATCGCCATCGGGGCTGAATCCATGCCGTTAAACGCGGCCATGCAGGAGAAAGTCTCCGCTTATGCCGGGCAGGAGGTCTTCTACGGCGTGCGCCCGGAATTTGTTTCGCTCTCCGACGAGCCGTTCCCAAACGGCGGATGCAGCGGCGAGATGGTGCGCGTCGAAAATATGGGCCACGAATTCTTTGTGTACCTCAAAGTCGCGGACTACGAACTGACCGCCCGAATTCCTTCCGATGAAGCCAAACCGATGATTGATAAAGGCCTTCATCGCAAGGTGTACTTCACGTTTGACATGAATAAGTGTCATGTTTTTGACGCGAAAACCGAGCAGAACATCTCTCTTTAATGGAGTTATAAAAATGAAAAAAGTGCTTTTAAGCGCAGCAATCTCCGCGACTCTGGGCCTTACCGCTTTGCCATCGATGGCGCAAAATGTCGATTTACGCATGTCCTGGTGGGGCGGCAATGGCCGTCACCAGGTCACCCTGAAAGCGCTGGAAGAGTTCCATAAACAGAACCCGGACATTAACGTCAAAGCGGAATACACCGGCTGGGACGGCCACTTATCGCGCCTGACGACCCAGATTGCAGGCGGCACCGAACCGGACGTGATGCAGACCAACTGGAACTGGCTGCCGATTTTCTCTAAAACCGGTGACGGCTTCTACGATCTGAACACGCTGAAAGACACCATTGACCTGACGCAGTTCGATCCGAAAGAGCTGCAGTCGACCACGGTTAACGGCAAGCTGAACGGCATTCCGATCTCCGTCACCGCGCGCGTTTTCTATTTCAACGACGAGACCTGGAAAAAAGCGGGCGTTGAATACCCAAAAACCTGGGACGAGCTGATGGCCGCCGGTAAGGCGTTCGAGAGCAAACTCGGCAAGCAGTATTATCCGGTGGTGCTGGAACATCAGGACACCCTGGCGCTGCTGAACTCCTACATGATCCAGAAATACAACATTCCGGCGGTGGACGAGAAGACCAAAAAGTTCACTTATTCCAAAGAGCAGTGGGTTGAGTTTTTCCAGACCTACAAAAAGCTGATCGACAGTCACGTCATGCCGGACACCAAATACTATGCGTCGTTTGGCAAGAGCAACATGTATGAGATGAAGCCGTGGATCCAGGGCGAATGGGGCGGGACCTACATGTGGAACTCGACCATCAACAAATACTCCGACAACCTGAAGCCACCGGCAAAACTGGCGCTGGGTAATTATCCGATGCTGCCGGGCGCGACCGACGCGGGCCTGTTCTTTAAACCGGCGCAGATGCTGTCGATTGGTAAATCCACCAAGAACCCGCAGGCGGCAGCGAAGCTGATTAACTTCCTGCTGAACAGCAAAGAGGGGGTGGACACGCTGGGGCTGGAACGCGGCGTGCCGCTGAGCAAAGCGGCGGTGCAGTTCCTCACCGAGGACGGCACGATCAAGGAGAACGACCCCTCGGTTGCCGGCCTGCGCCTGGCGCAATCCCTGCCGACAAAACTCTCCGTTTCACCCTATTTTGACGACCCGCAAATCGTGGCGCAGTTTGGCACGTCGTTGCAGTACCTCGACTACGGTCAGAAAACCGTCGAAGAGACCGCCGCTGATTTCCAGCGTCAGGCGGAACGTATTTTAAGACGTGCGATGCGGTAAAAAAACAAAGCCCGGTGGCGCTTACGCTTACCCGGCCTACAGGCTATCGTAGGCCCGGTAAGCGTAAGCGCCACCGGGCAATAAAATCACACGCCTATGTTTTTTAACTTCTCCCCCGCCATTAGCTTGCGTTCAATGTGCTCCAGCGTCACCCCTTTGGTTTCTGGGATCAGCCAGAACGTTACGCCAATAAACGCCACGTTCAGCACCGTGTAGAGCCAGAATGTTCCCGCTGCACCAATGGCATCCAGCAGCGTCAGGAAGGTCGCACCGATAATCATGTTCGACACCCAGTTGGTGGTGGTGGAACAGGTGATACCAAAGTCGCGGCATTTTAGCGGCTGAATTTCAGAGCACAGGATCCACACCACCGGCGCGGCGCTCATTGCATAACCGGCAATGCACATCATGGTCATACCGACGGAGAGCCAGGAAAGCCCGCTCGATGCCGTGCCCTGATCAAACTGCATCAGGCAGTAGCCGAGGATCAGCGTACCGAGCGCCATCACGCTAAAGCCAATTTTCAGCGCCGGTTTACGTCCGGCTTTATCGACGGTAAATACGGCAATAAAGGTGGCGAACATAAAGGTCAGCCCGACCACCAGGGTGGCGATCATCTGCTGCTCGGTCGTGGTGAAGCCCGCCATTTTAAAGATGCGTGGAGCGTAGTACATGATGATGTTCATGCCCGTAAACTGCTGCATCGCCTGCAAGAGCATTCCCAGAAACACGGCGCGGCGCACGTTGCGGTTGACCTTAAACAGCGCCCAGCCGCCCTGCTTCAGCTTCAGGCTTTCGCGGATCTCGTTCAACTCTTCACGCGCTTTTTCAGAGGTGTCACGCAGCATTCGCAGCACTTCTTCCGCCTCGACGTGGCGGCCTTTTTGCGCCAGCCAGCGCGGGCTGTTCGGCAGGAAAATCACCAGCACCATCAGCAACAGCGCGGGCAACGCCAGCACGCCGAGCATGGCGCGCCAGTTACCGGTGTAGCTGAACCAGGTATCGGAAAGAAACGCCAGCACGATGCCGAGCGTCACCATCAGCTGATACATGCTGATCATCTTGCCGCGCACGTTCTCGCTCGCCATTTCGGAGAGATACAGCGGCGCGGTGTAGGAGGCGATCCCCACCGCTACGCCAAGCAGCACGCGGGAGAGCAACAGCACCTCAACGCTTGTGGCAAACGCCGACCCCAGTGAACCGGCCACAAACAGGATCGCCCCGACCATCAGGCTGTACTTTCGTCCCAGGCGGAACGAGAGCCAGCCGTTGAACAACGCCCCAATTGCGGCGCCCAGCATCATGCTGCTCACCACCCACTCCTGCAGGCGATGACTTAACGTGAAATGATCGGTGATAAACGGCAGCGCACCGGCGATAACGCCGATATCCAGCCCAAACAGCAGACCCGCTACGGCCGCCGCGACGGAGACAAACTGGTTCATGCGGCGGGTGTCGCGCAGCGCCGCGGGCATGAGGGTAGAGTCATTGAGAGATGTCATAGTTTCCTGCCTGAACAGCGAAATTCGTTCACTGAAATTACGAGATAGCGCGGAAAAGTGTCAGGCCGGAACTGGTGAAGATATGGATTATTTCGCTGCAAGGTAGCGTTATGTGATGGACATTACACTTTCAACTAATCCTGAATAATCCTCTGTTTTGACTAATTTCTTAATTTACAACAGATTATAGTGTGACCAGCATCAACCCACGCTTATCAATATGGATTTTTCATCTTTAGCGATATGGATAATGGGTATTTCGAGGCAAAAAAAACCTCCGCCCAAGGGCAGAGGTTATTACCGACTGGGGTATTAACGCGCCAGCCAGCCGCCGTCAACGGCCACGGTGTAACCGTTGATATAGTCAGACGCCGGGGAAGCCAGGAAGACAACCGGCCCCATCAGATCGCTCGGCAGGCCCCAGCGTCCCGCAGGGATACGCTCAAGGATAGCCGCGCTACGCTCTTCATCAGCACGCAGCTGCTGGGTATTGTTAGTCGCCATGTAGCCCGGTGCAATCGCGTTGACGTTGATGTTGTGCTGCGCCCACTCGTTCGCCAGCAGGCGGGTAACGCCCATTACCGCGCTTTTAGACGCCGTGTAGGATGGCACGCGAATACCGCCCTGGAAGGAGAGCATCGACGCGATATTAATGATCTTGCCGCCGTTGCCCTGGGCAATAAAGTGCTTCGCCGCCGCCTGAGACATAAAGAACACGCTCTTGATGTTCAGGTTCATGACGTCGTCCCAGTCGCGCTCGCTAAAGCTGATCGCGTCTTCGCGACGGATCAGGCCCGCGTTGTTGACCAGAATATCGATATGTCCGTACTCCGCCACCGCGCGCTCCAGCAACTCAGGGATGACGTCAATTTGACGCAGGTCGGCGGTCAGGCTCAGGAAGCGGCGGCCCAGCGCGGTAACGCGCTCGATGGTTTCCGTTGGTTCAACGATGTTGATGCCCACGATATCGCAGCCCGCTTCCGCCAGGCCTAACGCCATCCCCTGACCCAGCCCGGTGTCACAACCGGACACGACAGCCACTTTACCCTGCAGAGAAAATGCATCCAGAATCATGTTTGTTCCTCACTCTATCAGCGCCTGTCACCAACAGGCAGGTTTAAACTTAACTGCCTGCGACTAGCGCAGATCTTTTACTGCGACGTGGTCCATGTCATCGAAGACCTGGTTTTCACCGACCATACCCCAGATGAAGGTATAGGCTTTCGTTCCCACGCCTGAATGAATCGACCAGCTCGGCGAAATGACCGCCTGTTCGTTATGCATCACGATATGACGCGTTTCCTGCGGCTGCCCCATCATGTGGAACACGCAGGCGTCGTCATCCATATTGAAGTAGAAGTAAACTTCCATGCGGCGTTCATGGGTATGGCACGGCATGGTATTCCACAGGTTGCCCGGCGCCAGCTCGGTCAGCCCCATGCTCAGCTGGCAGGTTTCCAGCACATCCGGCACAAAGTATTTGTTGATGGTGCGGCGGTTGCTGGTGAGGTCATCGCCAAGCGTGACCGGAGCCACGTCCGCGGGGGTCACTTTTTTGGTGGGATAAGAGGTATGGGCCGGGGCGCAGTTGTAGTAAAACTTCGCAGGTTTACCGCTGTCGATGCTGGCAAACACCACCTCTTTGGCCCCTTTCCCCACGTACAACGCATCGCGATGGCCGATTTCGTAGCACTGGCCGTCGACGGTAATGGTGCCCGGCCCGCCGATGTTGATCACGCCCAGCTCACGACGCTCCAGAAAATAGCTCACGCCCAGTTGCTTACCCACTTCCCCGCCTACTGAGACGGTTTTTGCAACCGGCATGATCCCGCCGACGATAATGCGGTCAATGTGGCTATACACCATGGTGTAGTTATCGGCTGTAAAAACCTGCTCAACTAAAAACTCACTGCGCAGCCCCTGGGTATCCAGCGTTTTTGCATGCGCACTGTGGATGCTTTGTCTGACGTCCACCTTAACCTCCAGAATTGATCGTGCCCGAAGGCAGAGATAATTAACGAAACGATGTTCCGTTTTGTTGATGAAGACATACTATCCCTTGAATCAGGGGTTTTCAATTACATTTAAAACAACGTTTCAATTTTTCTGTGAGTTTATAGCAAAAATGGCGTTCGGATCACGATTGTCCGCCGCCAGCGAAATGAGAGAAAGGGAACGAAATGAATATTTATGATAAGAAACAATGCATTATAAAACCTTGAACTTTTAACGCCGACAAAAACATTTCGCGTTAAAAATCAAAGATTGCGGCTTAGCAGTTACTCTTTATTACAAAGTGCGCGGCCAGTCACACATATTGAAACGATGTTTTGATAATTTAGAGGCAGGTTTTCAATTCAACTTTTCTCTTTTAAAGGAGTGCATTATGGCTAAAGGTATGCGGGTCAAGCTGAACTATGCGGTCAGCCGCGATCCGGATACGGGCGTGGAAGTCACCCGCCTGACCCCGCCCGAGGTAACCTGTCATCGCAACTACTTCTACCAGAAGTGCTTCTTTAACGATGGCAGCCATCTGCTGTTTGCCGGGGAATTTGACGGTCACTGGAATTACTACCTGTTGGATCTGAAAAATGCAGAAGCGGTGCAGCTGACGGAAGGTGCGGGTGATAACACCTTCGGCGGGTTCCTCTCGCCGGATGACACCTCGTTCTACTATGTGAAGAACGATCGCACGCTGCTGGAGGTGAATTTAAAGACCCTGGCCGAGCGCGAAGTGTACCGCGTCCCCGATGAGTGGGTCGGCTATGGTACCTGGGTTGCCAACAGCGACTGTACCAAACTGGTGGGGATCGAAATTGACAAAGCTGACTGGACGCCGCTAAACGACTGGAAAATTTTCCACGACTTTTTCCACAAAGGGCCGCACTGCCGCCTGCTGCGCGTGGACCTGAAAACCGGCGAAAGCACGACCATTCTCGACGAGAAAATCTGGCTCGGCCATCCGATCTATCGCCCGTTTGATGACAATACCGTGGCCTTCTGCCATGAAGGCCCGCACGACCTGGTCGATGCCCGCATGTGGCTGGTTAACGAAGACGGTAGCAACGTACGTAAGGTAAAAGCGCACGCGGAAGGCGAAAGCTGCACCCACGAATTCTGGGTACCGGACGGTTCTGCACTGATATATGTCTCTTATTTAAAAGGGCAACAGGGGCGCACCATCAGCCGCTTTAACCCGGAGAGCGGCGTGAATGAAGAGGTGATGCAGATGCCCGCCTGTTCACACCTGATGAGCAACGCTGACGGCACCCTGCTGGTAGGCGATGGCTCCGGCACGCCGGTTGATGTGAAAGACACCGGTGGCTATACCATCGATAACGATCCGTATCTTTATGGCTTTAACGTGGCGGAAAAAGCCTGGTTCCGTATCGCCCGTCACGATACCTCCTGGGCGACGGTCGCGAACAGCCGCCAGGTCACCCATCCGCATCCCTCCTTTACTCCGGATGATAAGGCGGTACTGTACAGTTCCGATAAAGACGGCAAACCGGCGCTCTATATCGCGAAACTCCCCGAGCAACCCGACATGTTGCATGCATGATTTGAGTTCGTGTTTCTGTAACTGGCCTTGCCCTCCGCTACGGAGGGCTTTTTTTTAGCTGATTGCGCGATTATTTTTTGCCGGCCAGTGAAGTGGAGGGAAAGAGCAGGCCGGGTAAGCGTTAGCGCCACCCGGCGGGTTTTGGGGAAGGCGTTGAATGATTAGAACGAGTACGCTACGCCTAAACGGAAACGGGTCTGACGCTCATCGGTCTCTTTCACACCCACGTTGCCAACTTCAACATACGGCGCCCAGTTTTTATCCCATTTATACGCCAGCTTGGCGTTATATTCGTTGGAGTAATCTTTATTATTATTACGAACCATGCCTTCTGAACTTTTCGAATAAACATAGTTAAGCTCGGTACGCCAGTCGCCTAATACCCAGCCTACCCACGCATCGCCACGGTTAACTTTATCGTCTTCTTTATTTGCGCTGGACGGATAGCGGGTATATTCATAGCGGTAACGCGCAGCCACATAGAAGCCACTGTCGAAGCTATATTGCAGATGCAGATTCGGTTTATAGATAGTTCGGCTGTCATTGCTCTCAATAGTAAATGCAGGCGTCAGCGCAATATTGTCCGTGGCTTTCCAGCGCCAGCTAATTTGATCTTCATGACCGTTACCCACCATATCGGTAAATGGCCGGTCGGCCTTATCACCACCGGATTTCCATTTCGCTTCAACAGAAAAACCCAGGCCATTGGCAAAGCGATGCGAGACCGAGACGCGGTCCGCATTCGAGCCGCTATCGATGTATTCGTGGCGCAGGTCGACCGTGACGGCCTGTGCCGCGAATGACGCACCAATAAGGGAAGCAAGGACCAGAGATTGTTTAAACATGACAAAACCCTCAATTAAAATAACGTTTCGTTTTTATGAAACTGGAGTTTATTTTTTAAATAACGTTATTTTAGTGACCAGGATCGAAATTATTTGTTTCACTTTTTTTGGCAAGAATGGACGTGAAGCCCATCAACAAAACGCGGCGATTAAGGGTAAATTTCAGGAGAGAGATCACACAAAGCACTTAGCGACGTTAATTATTTCGCGCGCAAGCGTTTTTAAATGCATCAGAAAGAGCTGATAAGGGTAAAAATAGATTTCCGGATGTCAAAAAAAAACCTCCCGGCAGGAGGTTTTCTCAGAGGCAGAACCGTCAGCGTTCAATCGCCAGCGCCACCCCTTGCCCACCGCCGATACAGAGCGTTGCCAGCCCTTTGTGAGCGTTACGTTTTTTCATTTCGTGGACCAGGGAGACCAGAATGCGGCAGCCAGACGCGCCAATCGGATGACCGAGTGCGATTGCCCCGCCGTTAACGTTAACCCGCAGCGGGTCCCATTCCAGCATTTTGCCCACCGAAATCGCCTGCGCCGCAAAGGCTTCGTTAACCTCTATCAGATCGACGTCGGAAAGTTGCCAGCCCGCGCGCTCAAGGCAGCGTCGGGTGGCATATACCGGGGCGATCCCCATCAGCGCAGGATCGACGCCTACGCTGGCAAAGGCTTTAATGCGCGCGAGCACAGGGAGATTCAGCTCCTGCGCTTTGCTTTCGCTCATCATCAGCACCGCCGCCGCACCGTCGTTAATGGACGAGGCATTGCCTGCGGTGACGGATCCAAGCGTTTCAAAAGCGGGATTAAGCATTGCCAGCCCTTCTGCGCTGGCGTCGGTGCGCGGCTGCTCGTCGGTGTCCACCGCAACGGCTTCGCCGTTCTGCCGCTGTGTGCTGACCGGGACGATTTCATCGCGAAAACGCCCGGAATCAATGGCGGCACGCGCCTTTTGCTGTGAACTCAGGGCGTAGGCGTCCTGAAGCTCACGGCTGATGCCGTATTCACGCGCCAGATTCTCTGCCGTTACGCCCATGTGATAGTCATTGAAGGCATCCCACAGCCCGTCATGCACCAGGCTGTCGAGCAGCTGGCTGTTGCCGAGTTGCGCGCCGGTGCGGCTGTCGGTCAGGACGTGCGGGGCGCGGCTCATGTTCTCCTGGCCTCCGGCAATCACCACCTCCGCTTCGCCACACTGGATGGCCTGGGTCGCCAGGTGGAGCGCCTTTAAGCCCGATCCACAGACATCGTTGATGGTTATCGCAGAGACGGTATTCGGCAAACCGCCCTTGAGCGCCGCCTGACGGGCAGGGTTTTGCCCCGCGCCCGCGGTCAGCACCTGGCCGAGGATCACCTCGTCTATTTCATGTGCGGCGATCCCGCTGCGTTCGACCAGCGCTTTGACCACCACACTGCCGAGATCGACCGCAGAGTGACGCGCAAGCGCTCCCTGAAAACAGCCGATAGCCGTACGCAACGCACCCACTATAACGACATCTTTCATCACGACCTCTGTGCAAAATGACAGGACGATAGTAGAGGATTGTTATCAACAATTGATGCAATTGTTTAAAAATAGTGAGTTTAATCACAAGGATTAGCGTGCGTCCTGCAAATACTGGCGCAGCCAGCTTCCCGCGACGCCAGGTGGCGATCGTTTATTCCACAGCAGATCGATGGCTATCGATCGCGGCCAGCCCGGCACGTTGAGTTGAACCAGCGATTTTGCGGCCGCGAATTCATCCACCAGCGCACAGGGCAACGCGCACCAGCCAAAACCCTGCACGGCCATACTCAGGAGTAACAGGTAATTCGGCGCGGACCAGACCGGCCCGCGCGCCCGCGTCGCCTCACGCTCGAGGTAGGTGCTCAGCTGAAGCTCGCGCCAGCCGTGCAGCTCATCGGCTTTCGTCTCATGCTGACCCGCCAGCGGGTGGTTCGCCGAGACGTAGATTGCCATCCGGGTCTGCATGGGAAGCCGGGTCACGCCAATATCGGTCGGGTAGCTTTCCCGCGCTTCCGTCAGGCCAATCTGCGCCCGCTCCTTCTGCAGCAGGTCGATGACGTCCTCTTCCTCGCCAATCAGGCATTCGAATTCCGTATGGGGAAAACGCTGGTCGAACTGGTTCATCAGATCTTCCAGTACGTCCGGGTTGAGCGTATCGGAAAGCACGAACGTCAGGCGCGCTTCGGTCTGCGCGGTCAGCGACACCGCCAGCTCGTCCAGACGGGCGCTGGCGGCAAGAATCGACTGCACGTAGCCCAGCACCTGCTCACCCTGGCTGGTTAACACCGGCTGGCGCGCCGAGCGGTCGAAGAGATCAAACCCGAGGTCGGCCTCCAGGTTCGCTATCGAGGTGCTGATGGTGGACTGGCTTTTGCGCAGGCGGCGCGCGGCGGCGGAAAAAGAGCCGGCGGCAACGGTTTCAACAAAGGCGGTGAGAGCTTCGGGAGAGTAACGCATGAAGTATCTACTTTATCGATGGATACTATCTTTTATATATCATCTTTAGCGATAAAAATAGGCGGCATTAACGCCCCACCTGGCGAAATAACGAGGTCTAACGCTATGCAACATCAGGATGCACTCCAACGTAAACTGCCGGAGCGGATCTTTCATGCCGTCTGTTTTGAAGGGATTGCCACGGCGATCCTCGCCCCGACGGCGGCGTATTTTATGCAGCGCTCCGTCGTTGAAATGGGCGGGTTAACCATTATTCTGGCGACCACCGCGATGCTCTGGAACATTATCTATAACTTCGGCTTCGACCGGTTCTGGCCCGTTCACCGCATCAAACGCACGGCTAAAGTGCGCGCCCTGCACGCGCTGGGGTTCGAGTGCGGGTTTATCGTCATCGGCGTCTCCATCGTTGCTGCGGTGCTGGGCGTCACGCTGTGGCAGGCGTTGTCCCTGGAGATTGGGTTCTTCCTGTTCTTCCTGCCCTACACCATGTTTTATAACTGGGCGTATGACACCCTGCGCGAGAAAATCATCAAGCGACGCCAGCAGCGACGCGCCCTGGCAAACTGATTTCCCTCAGGCCGGCTTTCATCGCCGGCCAATCTCCTTCGAAGCAACTGCGCCCTCCGCTCACAATTATGGTAAATTGCACTTCTTTTTGTTCGTTTTACAGTTGATACGTTGCTCTAATGTCGAAAATTTGGTCAAAAGAAGAGACTCTCTGGAGTTTCGCCCTCTACGGCACTGCCGTGGGCGCAGGAACGCTGTTCTTGCCCATTCAGCTCGGCTCCGCAGGCGCACTCGTCCTGCTGATTACTGCCCTCGTGGCATATCCCTTAACCTACTGGCCGCATAAAGCGCTCGCGCAGTTTATCCTGTCCTCGAAAACCACAGGCAACGAGGGCATCACCGGCGCGGTGAATCACTACTACGGCAAGAAGATCGGTAACCTGATCACCACGCTCTATTTCATTGCTCGAGCTGAAGATGGGTGATAACTGGCGCCGTACCGGCACCGTATTAGCCGCCGTACAGCTGGACGACGGCCGCGTGCTGGTTCAGGTAGTCATGAATAACGATATGGAAGCCGACAGCGTATTCCGCGTGCGGGATGATGCCAATACCCTGAGCATCGAGCCGCTGCCGTATTCGCTGGAAGAGTGATGCTGTATCGCCCGGTGGCGCTGTGCTTACCGGGCCTGTGGTTTTGGTGTTCTCCCTCTCCCTGTGGGTGAGGGCAACCGCCCGGACGGTGTAAAAAACTACACCTGCCCGACATACAAATAGATCGCCAGGAAGTGGCACACGCTGCCGCCAAGCACAAACCCATGCCAGATTGCGTGGTTGTACGGAATACGCTTGCAGACGTAGAAAATCACACCCAGCGAGTAGACCACGCCGCCCACGGCCAGAAGCGTCACGCCCCCTACCGCCAGCTTGATCGCCAGCTGATACACCACAATCAGCGACAGCCAGCCCATCGTCAGATAGGTCACCAGCGACAGCACTTTAAACCGGTGCGCGATGGTCAGCTTGAACAGGATCCCCAGCAGCGCCAGGCTCCAGATAACAATCATCAGCCCGCGCGACAGCGGCGAGTTTAAGCCCACCAGCAGGAAAGGCGTGTACGTCCCTGCGATAAGCAGATAGATCGCGCAGTGGTCAAATTTCTTGAGCCAGGTTTTAGCGCGCTGATGCGGAACGGCGTGATACAGCGTCGAGGCCAGAAACAGCAGGATCATACTCCCGCCATACAGGCTGTAGCTGGTAATCGCCATCGCGCTGGCGTTGGTATCGACTGCCTGCACCAGCAGCAATATCAGTCCGACTATGCCAAACACCAGCCCGATGCCGTGGCTAATGCTGTTGGCTACTTCCTCAGCCAGTGAATATCCCTGTGCAATTGATGGTTTGCTCACCATAGGTAACTCCGGGAAAACGAAAGATGATTATTCATCGTGTAACCATGCTAACTGAGAATTTTTCCAGTGAACACCTGTTAGCTAAAATAAATGCATATTCCAGATTTATCTTTGAAAATCAGTGCAATGACAGATAATTTCACCTAACACTTGTTCTATTTATCGGTAAGCTATTGATAATCAATACCATAAAAGTGCATGTCCTCTCAGGGCTGCATGGTATGATTCTCATAAGATGTCTGAATATGAGTTTTACCATAGTGAGCATGTTTACCCACTCCGCCATAGCCAGCCTCAATAATCTTGAGATGATGGTCTACAACTATGTCATCAAAAATCGTGACAAAGTGATGTACATGACCATCCGTGAACTGGCGGATGCAGCTGGCGTATCCACGACCACCATCCTGCGTTTTTGCCGCAAGCTTAACTGTGAAGGCTACTCGGAATTCCGCGTGCGCTTTAAGCTCTATCTGGAGCAGAACGAACCGCAGCAGGCCAATTTCGGTGCCAGTGAAATCATCAGTTTCTTTAAGAGCGTAAATAACGAAGAATTCGACACCCTGTTAGATAATGCCGTGGATATTATTCTGTCATCCGAGCGTATTATATTTGTCGGAGCAGGTACCTCTGGCTCGCTGGCTAAATATGGTGCTCGCTTCTTTTCTAATATTGGCAAATTCAGCAACCATATTGACGATCCTTATTTTCCGGTCACTAACGATATGGCAAAAAATGCCCTGGCAATCGTTCTGTCCGTTTCCGGCGAAACCGAGGAGATCCTCCGCTTTGCCAGCCAGTTCAGCCTGCACCGCTGCAAAGTGCTCTCCATCACCAGCCACGAACACTCCCGGCTGGCAAAGCTCGCCGACTTTAACCTTTCATGGCATGTGCCCCAGACGCGCATCGGCGGCGTATACGATATCACCACGCAAATTCCGGTCATCTATATTCTGGAGTCGCTCGGGCGCAAACTGGCGAAGAAATTAACGCAATAAAACACCCTGTTTTTTCGCTGTGACAAATCACATTTTGCTGAAATTGTTATATCGTGACATTTAATTTCGCTTTGCTAGACTCGAATTCAGTTGTCATTTATTGAGAATAGCATTGATGAAAAAATTGACCTTACCGAAAGACTTTTTATGGGGCGGTGCGGTTGCCGCTCACCAGGTTGAAGGCGGCTGGAACAAAGGCGGCAAAGGGCCGAGCATTTGTGACGTTCTGACCGGGGGTGCCCACGGCGTCCCGCGCGAAATCACCCAGGACGTGGTGGAAGGAAAATACTATCCAAACCATGAAGCCATCGACTTCCACGGCCACTACAAAGAAGACATCAAACTGTTCGCCGAGATGGGCTTCAAATGTTTCCGCACCTCCATTGCCTGGACGCGCATCTTCCCGAAAGGGGATGAAACCCAGCCGAATGAAGAGGGGCTGAAGTTCTACGATGACATGTTCGATGAGCTGCTGAAATACAACATCGAGCCGGTGATCACCCTCTCCCACTTTGAAATGCCGCTGCATCTGGTGCAGGAATACGGCGGCTGGACCAACCGTAAAGTGGTCGATTTCTTTGTACGCTTCGCCGAAGTGGTGTTTGAGCGCTACAAACATAAGGTCAAATACTGGATGACCTTCAACGAGATCAACAACCAGCGCAACTGGCGCGCGCCGCTGTTCGGTTACTGCTGCTCCGGCGTGGTCTATACCGAGCATGATAATCCGGAAGAGACCATGTACCAGGTGCTGCACCACCAGTTCGTGGCCAGCGCGCTGGCGGTGAAGGCAGCGCGACGTATTAACCCGGAAATGAAAGTCGGCTGCATGCTGGCGATGGTGGCGCTTTACCCGTTCTCATGCAAACCAGAGGACGTGATGTTTGCCCAGGAATCCATGCGCGAGCGCTATGTCTTTACCGACGTCCAGCTGCGCGGCTATTACCCGTCTTACGTGCTCAACGAGTGGGAGCGCCGCGGGTTCTCCATCAACATGGAAGCCGGCGACGAGCAGATCCTGCGCGAAGGTACCTGTGACTACTTAGGTTTCAGCTATTACATGACCAACGCGGTGAAAGCGGAAGGCGGCACGGGCGATGCCATCTCAGGATTTGAAGGCAGCGTACCGAACCCGCACGTCAAGGCGTCTGACTGGGGCTGGCAGATTGACCCGGTGGGCCTGCGCTACTCCCTGTGCGAGCTGTATGAGCGCTACCAGAAGCCGCTGTTTATCGTGGAAAACGGCTTCGGCGCGTACGACAAGGTGGAAGAGGACGGCAGCATTAACGATGATTACCGTATCGACTACCTGCGAGCACACGTTGAAGAGATGATGAAGGCGGTCACTTACGACGGCGTCGACCTGATGGGTTACACCCCGTGGGGCTGCATCGACTGCGTCTCCTTCACCACCGGCCAGTACAGCAAACGCTACGGCTTTATCTACGTGAACAAGCACGACGACGGCACCGGCGATATGTCCCGTTCGCGTAAGAAGAGTTTTGAATGGTACAAAACCGTGATCGCCAGCAACGGCGAGCAACTTTAACGCGGTAACGCCGGGCGGCGCTACGCTTGCACCGGCCTACAAACCTGCGAATCGTAGGCCGGGTAAGGCGAAGCCGCCACCCGGCGTTTATTTCCCGCCCGCCAGTTCAATAAAACTGCCCGTCACGTACGACGCCTTCTCGCTCAGCAGCCAGACAATCGCCTGCGCCACCTCTTCCGGCTGGCCGCCGCGCTGCATCGGCAGCATGGACTTGACCCGATCCACGCGTCCCGGCTCGCCGCCCGAGGCGTGAATATCGGTATAAATCAGGCCAGGGCGTACGCAGTTGACGCGAATGCCCTGTGCCGCCACCTCGAGCGATAAACCGGTAGTCAGCGAATCCACTGCCCCTTTGGAGGCCGCGTAATCCACATATTCACCCGGCGCGCCCAGACGCGAAGCTGCGGATGAAACATTCACTATCGCCCCGCCTTTGCCGCCATGTTTAAACGACATGCGTTTTACCGCTTCGCGACAGCAGAGAAAGTAGCCCGTCACGTTGGTGGCGAGCACGCGGTTGATGCGCTCGGCCGACAGGTTTTCGATGGTCGATTGTTCAAACAGTATGCCGGCGTTATTCACCAGCGCCATAAGCGGTTCGCCTTCGCGATCGATGCTGTCATACATGGCCAGCACCTGCGCTTCATCGCTGATGTCGGCGCGCACGGCAAAGGCTTTGCCGCCCGCCTCGACAATCTGATTGACCACGTCCGTCGCGGCCTTGATGTTGTGGTGAAAGTTCACCGCCACGGTGTAGCCCTCGCTTGCCAGCTGCAGCGCGGTGGCTTTACCAATCCCGCGGCTGGCGCCGGTAACCAGTGCAATTGCCATTGTCTTCTCCCAATAAAAAAGCCGGGTGGCGGCTTCGCCTTACCCGGCCTACGTTACTACAGCAACAGAATTACTGGTATTCGCTCATCGGCACGCAGGAGCAGAACAGGTTACGGTCGCCGTAGACATCATCAAGACGCTTCACGGTCGGCCAGTATTTATTTGCCACGCCCGCCGGGAAGACCGCCAGCTCGCGGGAGTAACCGTGGTTCCACTCCGCCACCAGCTCGTGCTGGGTATGCGGCGCGTTGACCAGCGGGTTGTCGTCGAGCGTCCACTCGCCGTCCTGCACACGATCGATCTCCATGCGGATGGCGAGCATCGCGTCGATGAAGCGGTCCAGCTCGGCTTTGCTTTCCGACTCCGTTGGTTCCACCATCAGCGTGCCTGCCACCGGGAAGGACATGGTTGGGGCGTGGAAACCGTAGTCGATCAGGCGTTTGGCGATATCCAGCTCGCTGATGCCCGTCGCGTCTTTCAGCGGACGAATATCAAGGATGCACTCGTGCGCCACGCGGCCATCACGGCCGGTATAGAGCACCGGGAAGGCAGATTTCAGGCGCGTGGCAATGTAGTTGGCGTTGAGGATCGCCACCTGGCTTGCCTGCTTCAGCCCTTCCGCGCCCATCATGCGGATATACATCCAGCTGATAGGCAGGATAGAGGCGCTGCCGAACGGTGCCGCAGAGACCGCGCCCTGTCGGGTCAACATCCCTTCAATCTGCACCACGCTGTGGCCCGGCACAAACGGTGCCAGGTGCGCCTTCACGCCGATCGGTCCCATACCCGGGCCGCCACCGCCGTGCGGAATGCAGAAGGTTTTGTGCAGGTTCAGGTGCGACACGTCCGCGCCGATAAAGCCCGGCGAGGTAATGCCCACCTGGGCGTTCATGTTCGCGCCGTCGAGGTAGACCTGGCCACCGAACTGATGCACCACTTCGCACACCTCGCGGATGGTCTCTTCATACACGCCGTGGGTCGACGGGTAGGTCACCATGATGCAGGAAAGTTTCTCGCCCGCCTGCTCGGCTTTCGCCCGCAGGTCGGTGAGATCGATGTTGCCGTTTTTGTCACAGGCGACCACCACCACGTCCATACCTGCCATCTGGGCTGATGCCGGGTTGGTGCCGTGCGCGGAGCTTGGGATCAGGCAGATATCGCGATGCCCTTCGTTGCGGCTTTCGTGATAATGGCGAATCGCCAGCAGACCCGCGTATTCCCCCTGCGCGCCGGAGTTAGGCTGCATGCACAGCGCGTCGTAGCCGGTCAGCTTCACCAGCCAGTCGGAGAGCTGGTTGATCATCAGGTGATAGCCTTCCGCTTGCTCAGCCGGGCAGAACGGGTGCAGTTCAGAGAACTCAGGCCAGGTGATAGGGATCATCTCGGCCGCGGCGTTCAGCTTCATGGTGCAGGAGCCGAGCGGGATCATCGCCTGGTTCAGCGCCAGATCTTTGCGCTCCAGCGAGTGCATATAGCGCATCATCTCGGTTTCGCTGTGATAGCGGTTAAAGACCGGATGCGTCAGGATGGCATCATTGCGCAGCATGCTCTCCTGAATGGAGCGGCTGTCGTGCGCGACGTCTTTGTCCAGCGCGTCGATGTCCAGGCCGTGCGCATCGCCCAGCAGTACGTTAAACAGGTTAACGATATCGTCACGGGTGGTGGTTTCATCCAGCGTAATGCCGACCGCGTTGTGGATGTCGCTGCGCAGGTTGATTTCTGCAGCATCGGCACGCGCCAGCACCGCTGCTTTATCGGCGACGTCAACGCACAGGGTGTCGAAATAGTGCGCGTGGCGCAGCGTCAGGCCTTTCTGCTGCAGGCCGCAGGCCAGAATGTCGGCCAGACGGTGAATGCGGCTGGCAATGCGTTTCAGCCCAGCCGGGCCGTGGAAGACGGCATACAGGCTGGCGATGTTGGCCAGCAGCACCTGTGAAGTACAGATGTTGGAGTTCGCTTTCTCGCGGCGAATGTGCTGCTCGCGAGTCTGCATCGCCATGCGCAGGGCGGTGTTACCGGCGGCGTCTTTCGACACGCCGATAATGCGGCCAGGCATGGAGCGTTTGAATTCATCTTTTGCAGCGAAGAAGGCTGCGTGCGGGCCGCCGTAGCCCATCGGCACGCCGAAACGCTGGGCAGAGCCAAAGACAATGTCTGCGCCCTGTTTGCCAGGCGCAGTCAACAGCACCAGCGCCATAAAATCAGCCGCGACGCTGACAATCACTTTGCGGGATTTCAGCTCGGCGATCAGCGCGCTGTAATCATGCACTTCCCCGGTGGTGCCTACCTGCTGGAGCAGCACGCCAAAGACGTCCTGGTGATCCAGCACTTTATCGGCATCGTCGACAATCACGTCAAAACCGAAGGTTTCCGCACGGGTGCGCACCACGTCCAGCGTCTGCGGATGGACGTCTGCCGCCACGAAGAAGCGGTTGGCATTCTTCAGCTTGCTCACGCGTTTTGCCATCGCCATCGCTTCGGCTGCGGCAGTGGCTTCATCCAGCAGAGAAGCGGAGGCAATGTCCAGTCCGGTCAGGTCCAGGGTTACCTGCTGGAAGTTCAGCAGCGCTTCCAGACGGCCCTGAGACACTTCCGGCTGATACGGGGTATAAGCGGTGTACCAGCCCGGGTTTTCCAGCATGTTGCGCAGGATAACCGGCGGTAACTGCACGTTGGTGTAGCCCATGCCAATATAAGACTTATAGCGCTTGTTGAGGCCGGCAATCGCCTTCAGCTCCGCCAGCGCGGCGAACTCCGTCGTGGACTCCCCCACCTGAGGCGGCGTGGCAAGCTGGATGTCTTTCGGCACGATCTGGCCGATCAGTGCGTTTAATGAATCCGCGCCAACCGTATTCAGCATCTCCTGCTGTTGCTGAGCGTCCGGCCCAATGTGACGTTCAATGAAAGCGCCACGGTTTTCAAGCTGGCTTAAAGTCTGTGTCATGAGCGATGGTTCCTGAAACGTGCAGTGAATTTAAGTTCCCTCTCCCTCCGGGAAAGGGTTAGGGTGAGGGGAAAATGGGTACCCTCACCCCGGCCCTCTCCCAAAGGGAGAGGGAGAAAAACGGTTATTCGTCTTCCAGTAATGCTTCGTACGCGGTGGCATCCAGCAGCGCGGCTACCTGCGCTTCATTGCTGGCTTTGATCTTAAAGATCCAGCCGCCCTCATACGGCTCGCTGTTCACCAGCTCCGGCGAATCGCTCAGCGCGTCGTTCACGGCGACGATTTCACCGCTTACCGGGGCATAAATATCAGAGGCCGCTTTAACGGACTCCGCCACGGCGCAGTCGTCGCCTGCGCTCACGGTGGTGCCTACGTCGGGCAGATCAACAAACACCATATCGCCCAGCAGCTCTTGCGCATGCTCGGTGATCCCTACGGTGTAAGTGCCGTCCGCCTCTTTGCGCAGCCACTCGTGTTCTTTGCTGTATTTCAGTTCTGCTGGCACATTGCTCATAAAATTTCTCCTGATAAAAAGCGTTAAGCGACCGGCTTACCGGCGCGAACAAAAATCGGTTTGGTCACGTTGACCGGCATCTCGCGGTTGCGGATCTGCACCACCGCCGTGCTGCCAATGCCCGCCGGGACGCGCGCCAGGGCAATACTGTAGCCAAGCGTCGGGGAGAAGGACCCGCTGGTGATCACCCCCTCGCGGTGATTGCCGTCGGCATCGGTGAAGCGTACCGGCAGCTCGCCGCGCAGCACGCCCTTCTCGGTCATCACCAGGCCAACCAGCTGGTCGGTGCCCTTCTCGCGCTGCATCTCCAGCGCTTCACGGCCAATAAAGTCGCGGTCAGCCGGTTCCCAGGCAATGGTCCAGCCCATGTTAGCCGCCAGCGGCGACACGCCTTCGTCCATCTCCTGACCGTAGAGGTTCATACCGGCTTCCAGACGCAGCGTATCGCGCGCGCCCAGGCCCGCAGGCTTCACGCCCGCCTCTACCAGCGCTTGCCAGAACCCTGCGGCTTTCTCATTCGGCATCGCAATTTCATAACCCGCTTCACCGGTATAGCCGGTGGTCGCGATGAACAGATCGCCCGCCTGCACGCCGAAGAACGGCTTCATGCCTTCGGTAGCGTGGCGCTGTTCATCGGTAAACAGCGTGGCGGCTTTCGCCTGCGCGTTCGGCCCCTGCACGGCGATCAGCGACAGATCGTCACGCACGGTGATGTCGATGGCGTAAGGTTCGGCGTGTTGGGAAATCCAGGAGAGGTCTTTTTCGCGGGTGGCGGAGTTTACAACGAGGCGGAAGAAATCTTCGGAGAAGTAATAGACGATTAGGTCATCAATCACGCCGCCGGAGGCATTAAGCATGCCGGTATAAAGCGCTTTGCCCGGCGTTTTTAGCTTCGCGACGTCGTTTGCCAGCAGATAACGCAAAAACTCCCGGGTGCGGCTGCCGCGCAGGTCGACAATGGTCATGTGGGATACGTCGAACATCCCGGCATCCGTGCGCACCGCGTGGTGCTCATCAATCTGCGAGCCGTAGTGCAGCGGCATCATCCAGCCATGGAAATCCACCATGCGTGCGCCGCATAACACGTGTTGTTCGTACAAAGGAGTCTGTTGAGCCATCTTTTCCTCGTTGAATAAGCAGGGCTGTCTTGCGTTTCACAGGCAACAACATTGCCACGAAACCCGGCGCCGACCTCAATTTCAGACGCCGACGCAAACGTTCTCTTTTACCTGAACTTACCACCGAAACCGGCGGTTAACCATAAGGTAAAACGGGTCATCACATTAGCTTATGACCAAAAAACGCTAAAAAGCCTACAGAGTTATTCACTGGGAAAATGCGATTAAACCCGCATAAAATTAACAATGATCTAACAGTGTTTAGCAGATGGTGATATTTCGTGCGGAAAAGCGGGCCGATTTTCCGTTCCGAAAAAAACGTAAGATTAGATTATCTAATGCGAAAAACGGCGTGAAATTAGATTATTTCAAACGAGGAGATTTTCCCGGCGTCAGCGCCGGGAAAATAAAGTGTGACGGGGGTCAATATTAGCGTTTAGCGAAGCCAGTGAGGGAGATCGTTAAGGCCCATCGCCTGACGAAGAAGCTGAGGCTTAACGCCGGGAAGCGTGTCGGCGAGTTTCAGGCCAATGTCGCGCAGCAGTTTTTTCGCCGGGTTCGCCCCGGCAAACAGCTCGCGGAAGCCCTGCATTCCCGCCAGCATCATGGCCGCGCTGTGCTTACGGCTGCGCTCGTAGCGACGCAGATACATATGCTGACCAATATCCTTGCCTTCGCGGTGCAAACGGCGCAACTCTTCAACCAGCTCGGCCGCATCCATAAAGCCCAGGTTGACCCCCTGGCCGGCCAGCGGGTGAATGGTATGCGCTGCATCGCCAACCAACGCCAGACGGTGCGCGGCAAACTGGCGGGCGTAACGGCCCGTGAGTGGGAAGACCTGACGCTCGCTTTCAAGCGTGCACAGTCCAAGGCGGTTATCAAACGCGATGCACAGCGCCTGGTTAAAGGCATCGGGCGTCGCGTCCTGCATCTGCTGAGCTTTTTCAGGCACCAGGGACCAGACAATCGAGCAGAGATGCGGATCGCTGAGCGGCAGGAAGGCCAGTATGCCGTCGTTATGGAAAATCTGACGCGCTACGCCGCCGTGCGGCTCGGTGGTGCGGATCGTGGCCACTAACGCATGGTGGTGATAATCCCAGTACGTCAGCGGAATGTCAGCTTTATTGCGCAGCCAGGAGTTGGCGCCGTCGGCCCCGACCATCAGACGCGCGGTCAGCATATCGCCGTTTTGCAGGGTGATAAACGCTTCGTTTTCACCCCACGCCACCTGCTGAAGCTGTGCGGGTGCAATCAGCGTAACGTCGCTACAGGCCTGCGCCTTTTGCCACAGCGCGTGGTGAACCACCGCGTTTTCGATGATATGGCCGAGATGGCTATAGCCCAGGCTTTCATCATCGAAAGTGATGTGACCAAAGCTGTCTTTGTCCCACACTTCCATACCGTGATAACAGCTGGCGCGCTGGGCCACAATATCTGACCAGACGCCAAGATGAGTCAGCAACTTCTCGCTCGCCGCATTAATGGCCGAGACGCGGAGTTCCGGCGGCGCATCCTGCGCGACGGGCTGAGGCTGATTTTGCTCAAGCACGGCCACACGCAGGCCGCTGCCCTGCAGTCCACAGGCCAGCGCCAGTCCAACCATTCCGCCGCCAACGATAGCGACATCAACATTTTGCACGGTGATAACTCCTTAACGCGCGACCCAACCAAGAGTCCGCTGCGCCAGCACGTCGCGTGCCGGAATGAACAATTCCATCGCCATCAGCCCGAGGTTACGACCCGCAACCAGCGGCCCCCAGCGATTAGCAAACAGGTGTACCAGGCCATCGGTGACGCCAATGGTCGCCTCTTTATCGGCCCGGCGGCGGATTTGGTAATGGCTCAACACGGCATAGCCGCCGACGTCTTTTTGCTCAGACCATGCCTGCGCCAGCGATTCCGCCAGGCTCATGACGTCGCGCAGCCCCAGGTTGAAGCCCTGCCCCGCAATCGGATGCAGCGTCTGCGCGGCGTTGCCGACCAGCGCCACACGATGCGAAATACATTGTGATGCGGTGGTTAACGATAGCGGATAAACCGTACGTTTGCCTGCATGCGTGATGCGTCCGAGTCGCCAGCCAAAGGCTTTTTGCAGCTCGTTGCAGAAACGGTCATCTGTCCAGCCGAGCACCTCGTCCGCCTTCTCCTGCGGATGGCACCACACCAGCGAGCAGCGCCCGTGCGACATCGGCAGCATCGCCAGCGGTCCGTGCTGCGTGAAGCGCTCGAACGCTCTGCCGTTGTGCACACCCGCCGTGGAGACATTGGCAATCACGCCGACCTGCCCGTACGGCTCCTGCTGCCATTGCACGCCAAACCGGGTGGCAATGGCGGAGCGTGAACCGTCCGCCGCCACCAGCACCTGGCCTTCAAGCGTGGTTCCGTTCTCTAACGTCACGCTGACCGCCTCTTCACTGCGGCTCACGTTCGCCACGCGGGCCGGGCAGTGCAAGGTTACGCCCGGCGCGTCCTGCAACAGACGGAACAGCCGCAGCCCGACGTCGTGCAGTTCGACAACCTGGCCCAGAGCATCAATGCGGTAATCATGGGCATCCAGGGTTACAAACCCGGCGTGTCCGCGGTCGCTGACGTGAACGGTCTTGATCGCTGTCGCACACTCGGCGATAGCCTGCCAGATGCCAATGCGTGACAGTTGCTGACACGTCCCCTGCGCCAGCGCAATGGCACGCGAATCAAACCCGGGGTGGTTCGTCGTCTGCGGCGCCACGGCCTCGACCAGATGCACCGGCAGCTGGCCCTGGGTCAAATGCGAAATGGCCAGCGCCAGCGTGGCGCCATTCATGCCTCCGCCAACGATAATCACGCTCATCCGCGTGCCGCCGCCATCAGCGCCTCGATGTCGTCGGCATTTTTCACGACGCTCGCGGTCAGGTTTTCGTTGCCGGTTTCGGTGATGACGATGTCATCTTCTATACGAATGCCGATCCCACGGTATGCGTCTGGCACATCGGCATCCGGCGCGATATACAGCCCCGGCTCGACGGTTAGCACCATACCCGGCTCCAGCACGCGTGAACGATCCGGGCCGTATGCGCCGACATCATGAACGTCCAGCCCCAGCCAGTGGCTCAGGCCGTGCATAAAGTACGGACGATGGGCATTTTCGGTAATCAGTGTGTCCACGTCGCCTTTCAGAATGCCCAGCTTCACCAGGCCAGTAATCATGATGCGAACCACTTCCCCGGTGACCTCCTGAATAGAGGTCCCCGGACGGAACAGCTTTTGCCCAGCGGAATAAGCGAGCTATATGACTTGGGTCACATTTCTGATGGAATAATGCCTGAAAAAAAGCCGGGTGGCGCGCTAGCGCTTACCCGGCCTACTTTAGTGCCATTTGTACGCCCGGTTAGCATAGCGCCACCGGGCAAAATAGCCGAGCGTCAGGAGATCGGGCTGGCGCGGCGTGGGCAGCTCGCCTTCCAGCAGCTCGCAGGCGGCGGCGAAATAGCGCGCCGTGCCCGCCGCACTCATCACCAGGCCACGCGCTTCCGCCAGCGGCTTGCCGTTGTCGCGGCTCTGCATCTGCGCCAGTTCATCGACGCGGGATTCAATCAGATCGGCCACCTTGTGCAGGATCTTCGCCCGCATATGCGGCAGGCGGTTGCGCCAGTCCGGATCGCGCCACGCGCGTTCGCCTGCGTCGATGGCGTCCTCCAGATCGTCCAGGCTTGCGGCGTTAAGTGTCGCGTTGATTGAGCCGTCCGCCGGGAACTGGCTCTGCATCAGGTTGCCGCCGCCGTGTCGCCAGTGGCCACCGATAAAAATCTTCAGATCGTCCATCGTGACTCCTCAGCTCAGGGCCAGCTCGCGGCATGCGCGCACCGCGCTCAGTGCTGCCAGGGTGGAGGTTTTGGGGTTGCTGGCAAGCGGCAGGCCGCTCAGCTCCAGATGAAACTCGCCAAACAGCCCTTCGACGTGCAGCGTGTGGGTGTTGCGCGTCGTCGCCGGATCGACCATCAGCTGCACGCGGGTGTCATCCATCCCGACGCCGCCGAGCGCCACGGTCGCCGCCACGTTGGCGTTAGCCGGGAACAGCCGCGCCGCCTCGCGGGCGCTGCCCTCAAAAAACACCTGCGCCTGCGACACCGCGTTAAGATCGATAAGCTGCTCGGCGTAGCTGCCGCGCCAGCTTGCCGGGCTTTTGCGCGACCGATAGGTCACACGCTCCAGGCCGCCCTCTTTGGCGGCGGAGAGCCCGTCGATGCCCGCGACCGCGCCAGAGAGCAGCGTGAGTTTTCCGCCCGCGCTGAGCAGACGCTGTTCCAGCGCGCTGTCCGCCAGCGCACCGGTGGATATCACGGCCAGATGCCAGCCGCGATGCAGTATCTCTTCGCCGTACTGCGCCACCGCCTGCTGGCTGGCGCACTCCAGTACCAGGTCGGGCGCTTCAGCGCAGTCCACCGGCGAGGCCAGCGCCGCTACCGCACCGCCGAACTGCGCACGAATGGCCTCGTGGTGAGCCTCGCGCGCCACGATCCAGCCAATGCTGACGCCATCAGGCAGGCGCTCAATTACCGCCTGCGCCATCGCGCCAAAGCCAATTAACATGATTTTTTTCATGATGCGTCCTTACAGGTGACGGCAGAAGCCGCCGGAAACGTCCAGCGCGGCACCGGTGGTAAACGAGGCCAGCGGCGAGGCGAGAAACAGCAGCGCCTGTGCAGGCTCCTGCGGCTTGCCGAGGCGCGCCATCGGTATGCCCCGCTTGCGCGCAATATCCGCCGTCCACGCTGGCCAGCTCTGGCTTTTATCCGCCCGGTTCTCAAAGCGGCGCTGCCACTGGCCGGACTCCACCATGCCGAGCAAAATGGAGTTGACGCGAATACCTTTGCCCACCAGCTCCTTTGAGAGCGTCAGCGTCATGTTCAGCAGCGCGGCGCGGGCGGCGGAGGTGGCGATCATGTGTTCCTCCGGCTGCAACGCCAGCAGGGAGTTGACGCAGGTGATCGAGGCGATATCGGACTGCTCCAGCAGAGGCTGAAACGCCTGCACCGGGTTGATCACCCCAAACAATTTCAGCTCGGCTTCGTGCAGCCACGCCTCGCGCGGAGTGTCGTTGAAGTGCGCCACGTAGCCCTGCCCGGCGTTATTGATCAGCATATCTGCCGCGCCAAAGCGCGCCTGAACCGCCTGCGCAAAAGCCTGCACCTCATCAGCGTTGAGCACATCGCAGCGGTAAGCGAAGATCTCTCCGTCGGGGTAGTCGTTTTGCAGCGCCGCGTGCGCGCTGGCGAGCCGGTCCGGATCGCGGCCACAGAAAGCCACTTTTGCCCCCTCGCCCAGCAGCAGGCGCAGCGTTTCAAAGCCAATGCCGGACGATCCGCCGGTGACTACTGCTACGCGTCCGTCAATGTGTGCATTCATCGCCTACCTCCTGGTGAATACGTAAAAGCTGTTGATTAAAAAACGCCGCGTTATCGAGATAGCTGGCGTGTCCGGCCTGCGGAATGGCGGTGAACGGCATGCCGTAGCGCAGCGCCAGCCCCTGCACCAGCTCGGGTTGGGTGATGGCATCCTGCTCGCCGCACCAGACTTCAAAGGTGCCCGAATAGCGCGTCAGCCAGCCGTGTATATCGTCGTGCGCCAGCATCCACGCGGCGGCGAGATAGCCTTCCGGGCGCAGGGCACGCATGCCCGTCGCAACGGTCGCGATGTCCTCCGCGCGCGCGCCGGGGCGCAACAGCTTCGCCGCGCGGGTCTGGGCGAGTATGTCGCCGCCCAGCGCGATCTGCTGCTCGCGGTTGCGCCACACCTGCTCGCGCTGCTCCGGCGCGGCCTGGCCGTAGCCCTGCGCCGCGTCCGCCAGCACCAGATGCAGCACGCGTTGCGGAAACTTCGCGGCAAAGGCGCTGGCGACCAGCGCCCCCAGCGAGTGCCCGACCAGCACCGCCTGCCAGACGCCCGCGCGATCGAGCATTGCTGCCAGCGCGTCGGCGTAATCGCCCGCGTTCGCGCGTTCGGTCGCCAGCATTGGGCTTTCGCCATAACCGGGCATGTCCCACGCCAGCACGCGAAAACCACTCAGCGCCATCTGCTTATGCCAGGAGGCCGCGCCGGAGCTGATACCGTGCAGCAGCATCAGCGGGGTACCGCTTCCCTGTTCGCGAAAGCCCGTCATACCGCCCCCTTACCCGCGCTTCACTTTAGAGAGCGGATGATCGGCCGGATAGGTTGGGATTTCCGGCTTGTTGGTTCCCAGCATCACGCACATCAGCGCCTCTTCTTCGCCGTGGTTAAACAGCCCGCGGTAGATACCCGGCGGAACGGAGATCAGGTCGCGCTCGCGCAGTACGGTTTCGGTGTAGTTGTCGCCGTCCTGAATCATCAGGGTGATCTGCCCTTTGAGCATGAAGAAGACCTCTTCCACGTCGTCGTGCAGGTGCAGCGGCCCTTCGCACTTCGACGGCAATACCATGGTGGAGAAGGTGAAGTGGTCGGCCTGAACGGTATTGGTGTCGTTCGCCACGCCGGTTGCGCCGGTGCCGATATAGCGCATCTGCGCGCGGCGGTATTTCGGGTCATAGTCGGCCTGGAACTTCAGGGCGTTCCAGTCATACTTGCGGCCTTCAAAGCGCGCAATGCGCGACTCGACCCACTCTTCCATGGTCAGATGCTCAGGCTTAACGCCCGGTTTTGCAGTTACGGTTGAATCAGTCATGACACTCTCCTCAGTAACGTCTCAGCAGCGGCAGTAACAGGACGCAGCCCACCGCCGCCATCACCGCCAGAAAAATCAGCCCGGAATCCATGCTGTGGGTGAAGGCGATAAGCGCCCCCATCACCGCGGGCGACAGCGCCCCGGCAAAGTTTCCCAGCCCGTTGAAAATGCCGCCCGCCGTCGCGCTCACCCGGGGATGGGTGGCCTTCGCCAGCAGGGCAAAAATGTTCGGCGCGCCCGTGCCCCACATAAAGGTGCTAAAGCTCATCGCCGCGATAATCGTCAGGGGTGTATCAAGGTGCATCACCGCCGTCAGCCCGACGGCTGCGCCCGCCATGGAGATAAAACAGGCCGCCGCGCGCTTATCGACGCGGTCCGAGAGCCAGGCACCAATCACCTCGCCCGCCAGCATGGCGATAAACGGCATCGACGACAGCCAGCCCGCGTGCTCCAGATGAATGCCCTTGCCCTTGATCAGGTAGCCCGGCAGCCAGCCGTTGATCCCCCACAGGTAGGTGAGAAACGCAACGTTAAAGACGCAGATTACCCAGAAGTGCGGGCTGACAAACAGCTCGCGCCGGGCCGCACGCCGCTCGTCCCGTGACGCCTGCGCGGTTGTCGGCTTCACGTCGAGACGAATACCGCGCAGGCCAATGCGCACAAAAATCAGCACCGGCACGGTGAGCATCGCCATGACAAAGAAGGTGCTTTGCCAGCCGAAGGTGTTGAGCAGCCAGAGGGAGAGCGGGAAGCCAATTGCCGCCCCCACCGGCGTGCCGAGCAGCCACAGCATGGTGGCGCGCGCCTGCAGATGCTGCGGGAAGTTATGGCGCACGATGGCGAACGCCAGCGGGAACAGCGGCCCTTCGGCGATGCCCAGCAGAATGCGCAGGACAATCATCACCGTGTAGTTATGGGTGAAGCCCATCGCCACCATCAGCACGCACCACACCGCCATCATGCCGGTGAGCAGGCGCAGCGGCGGGATTTTGTCCCCCAACCCGCTGAGCAGGACCGATGAAAAGCCGTAGCTCAGAAGAAAGGCGCTCATCAGGATGCCAAGGCGCGTGGTGTCGAAATCGATGCCCATCGCCTGCTGGAAATGGCCATCGGAAAACAGCGCCGCGATGCTGATTTTGTCGAAAAACGCCAGCAGTACGCAGGCCAGCAGCGACAGCGGGATAGCCCAGCGCACCGCGTTTTCAGGCGTGCGGGTCCCCTCGCCGCTCGCCTCTGCGGGCGCGGCGTTGGTCTCGAATGTGGTCATGTCTCCCCCTACGGGTGCGGGTTAGCTATCGCAGTGACATCAGTGAAAAGGCCGGATCGTTCAGCGGCACGTCCGATAAGTCTCGTCCCGCCGCCATCCAGCGCTTCGCCAGCTTGACGGTACGCGCGTCGTTAAAGGCCACCAGCTGCGTCAACCTTCCGCCGTCGTCCAGCGAAAAGAACAGCGCGTTATCCCGAACGACGGTTTTTCCGCCAGGCTGCGGAATGCCGAGGATCTGAATGTTGTGCTGATATTGATCCGACCACAGCCACGGCGCGTCGTCGTAGCCCGGCGCGTCGGGGTTAAGCATCGCTTTCGCCGTCGCCACCGCCTGATTCTGGGCGAAGGCCCACGACTGGATACACAGCCCGTAGTGGTGATGCTGCGCCACATCGCCCGCGGCAAAGATGCCCGGATCCGACGTGCGCCCCTGCGCGTCGACCACGATCCCGCGGTCGGTGTTCAGCCCGGCGTCGCGGGCCAGCTCAAGGTTAAGATCGACGCCGATCCCCACCACTACCGCATCGAAGGTTTCGCGTTTGCCGTCGCAGTGGATCACCGGCAGACCGTGGTGATCGTCAAGCTCCAGCGCGCCGCAGCCGGTGCGGATATCCACGCCCTGCTCGCGGTGGATCCGCTCCAGCTGTCGGGACACCTCGCCGCTCACCGAGCGCATGCACAGGGCAGGCTGCTGCTCGAACAGCGTGACCGCCACGCCTCTTTTGCGCGCCGAGGCGGCAATCTCCAGGCCGATCCAGCCGCCGCCGACAATCGCCAGGGTGTTGCTTTGCGCCAGACGCGTTTTCAGGCGCTGCGCGTCCTGCCAGTGGCGCAGGGTGTAGACCTGCGGTTGTTTTCCCCACGCCTCATCCGGCAGACGCGCCCGCCCACCGGTCGCAATCAAAAGGATGTTGTAACTAAGAAGCTCGCCGTTGCTCAAATGCACCCTTTTCGCGGCGCGATCGATCTGCGTGGCGCGCAAGGGGCGGTACCAGGTCAGATTCAGCGCCTGCTGAGCGTCTTCCGAAAACAGGCGCGGCAGTGCGGCATCGGCGTCCAGCAACGCGGCTTTCGAGAGCGGCGGACGTTCATAAAAATCCCATTCCTCTTCCGCCACCACGCAAATCTCGCCGTCGAAGCCCTCGTCGCGCAGGGTTTTCGCCGCCCAGCCACCCGCCTGGCCGCCGCCGATAATGACAATGCGCGAAGTCATACCGCCTCCGGCTTTTTCTGCTGGCGGCGCGTGTCATGGTCAATCCCGCCCTCTACCGCCCATTCGGTGAAGGAGATCAGGGAGTGCTCCAGCTCGCGCGGCTGCCAGTTTTCGGTCAGGTAGTCGTCGTTGGTGTAGTACTCAAACGCGCCGCCGGTCGGGCTGTTGACGTACCAGAAGTAGGCGGACGACACCGGATGGCGGCCCGGCCCGATAAAGGTGCTCCAGTCGTTTTTATTCATCGCAATGCCGCCGCCGATCACCTCGTGAATGTCGCGCACGGTAAAGGCGACGTGGTTCAGGCCGCGCTTGCGGTTCGGTAGCTGAAGCAGGAACAAATTGTGATGGCCACCGCGCGGGCCACAGCGCAGGAACACGGCGCGGTTGATGTAGCGGTCGGAAACCTGGAAGCCGAGCACCTCGCGGTAGAACTGTTCTACCGCCGCCAGCTCCTCGACGAAGAACACCACGTGGCCGACGTTGATCGGCTGGGCGCGGTCATACACCGGGCTTGGCGTGTCGATGCGGCGGGCGTCGCCCCACTGGTTAATCGGCTCGACGTTCAGCTCAACCGGCACCTGCTGGCTCACCTGTACGCGCAGGGTCATGCCGTTCGGATCGCGGCACTCCAGCGCATCGCCCACCTGGCGAAAACCGGGCTGCTGCGCCAGCGTCGGGCGCAAGGCATCCAGCTCGTCCTGAGTTGTCACCGCCCAGGTCATGCGGCGCAGGGTGTTGCCCGCTTCAAACGCCGGCGGCAGGTCGGGGCTGTCAATCGGGTTTAGCTCGACGCGCGCGCCGCTCAGGGTGGTAAAACGCTGGCCGCTGGCATCGCCCGTCAGGCCAAAATCACGCATGAATTTGGCGCAGTGCGTCAGGTTGTCGACGCCAAATTCCAGCTTTTCAATTCCGGTTACACTCATCGTTCGTTGCCTCATCTGGCCCAAATTGGGCGTAAAACATGCCCGACGCAGCAAAGCGCCTGACGTTGACTCACTGATTTAACTGGCCTGTGACAAATACCCTAAGAAGCCAGAGATTTTATCCGCCGCCAGACGGACCTCGTTTTGCAGGCGCTCGCGGTCGGGCTGGGGGATCTCCTCCGACGGCACCAGAATGCTGACCACCGCTGCCACCCGTCCACTGCGGTCATACACCGGATAGACGATGGAGGAGATACCGTGACGGAAGAAAGATTCGCCGATGACAAACCCGCGGGCTTTGTCCTGCTGCACCATCTGCCACAGCGCTTCGCGGTCGTGAAGCTGCCCCGGCGTGTTGCCTGGCAGGCGCTCATGCGGGAACAGGTGTTCAAAGTCAGCGCGCGAAATGTCGGTCAGCAGCATGCGGCCAAGCGAGGTGCAGTGCACCGGCAGGCGGGTGCCAATGCTCACCTGGTTGATGCGCGAACCGGCAGCGCTGACGCGGGCGACGTAGATGATGTCGCGCCCGTCGCGGATCGCCAGATGGCTGCTGCACTGGCTGACGTCGCGCAATTGTTCGATAACCGGCTGGCCGACCTGAGCCACGTCCAGCGAGGCGATGTATTCAAAGCCCAGGCGCAGCACGTTCATGCCGAGCGAGAAAGTATTAGTGCGCGCGTTGCGCTCCAGAAAGCCCATGTATTCCAGCGTCTGCACCACGCGGTAGGCGGTGGCTTTTGGCATGTCCACCAGCCGGTGCAGCTCGGCAAAGGTCAGATCGCGGTGCTGCTCACCGAAGGCCAACAGCAGCTGGAGACCGCGCTCCAGCCCCGGCACGAGATACTTCACTTCACGATCGTTTTCCATATTCATCAGGCCTCAGTTAAAGACAAAACCGCCGTTGACCGGAATCAGCTGCCCGGTAATGAACCGCGACAGATCGCTTAACAGCCAGACCACGCTGCCCGTCACATCGTCCGGCTGCTGCGCGCCGGTTAACGCGCGGCCATTTTCGTACAGTTGATGGCGTTCGGCGGGCACATACTCGGTCGCCTCGACGCGGGTTAGCCCCGGCGCGATGGCATTGATGCGGATACGTTTTTCACCCAGCTCACGGGCCATCGAGCGGGTCATGGCAATCACCGCGCCCTTGCTGGCGACATAGGCCATCAGGCGCGGCGCGCCCCACAGCGCGGTGTCGGAAGCGACGTTCACAATCCCGGCCCCCTCGCGCAGCAGCGGCACGGCGGCGCGCGTCACCAGCCAGGTGCCCTTGACGTTCACGCTCATCACCCGATCCCAGAGATCCGGATCGTAATCGAGCATGTTTTTGCCCCCCACGCCGGTCGCCATGGCCGCGTTATTCACCAGCCCGTCAATCTGGCCCTGCTCGCCGATGGCGCTGAATACCTGCTCAATGGCGTGCGGATCGGCCAGATCGATAATGTGGGTTTCGATCGCGTAGCCCTGCTCACGCAGCCCGTGCGCGCTTTCGGCCAGCTCGCCTTTCAGGATGTCGCACATCACCACCGCCGCCCCCTGCTCCGCGCAGGCTTTGGCGAAGTGATAGCCCAGGCCGCGCGCAGCACCGGTCACCACGATGCGTTTCCCGTTCAGCAGGCCGTTCATCAGGCGGCTCCCTGCTGTTCTTCACGCATCGCCAGCTGCTCTTTCGCCGCCTTTTGCATCATACGGCGCAGGCGGGAGAGACCAACGTCATGCTGGTACAGGTATTCATGCTCGCGGGCGTTCGGGGCGAGGCTTTCGAGCACCACGCGGTCCTGCTCGAGGACTTCCCAGTGCAGTTTCTCCAGGCGGTTGCGGTACATGAAGCGCCACATGTCGCGCTGCCAGCCCTGCACCCGGCGGATGCGCCAGAAGAAGACGCGGCAGTTGTCGTTATCTTCCGGCACCACCATGCCGACGATGAAGAAGTGGCCGCCCGGCCCGAAACGCTTCTTATAAGGAATGGACAGGCGCATCCAGCAGGTGCCACTGTTGCCCAGTTCCACCCAGTCGAAGTTGATGCCGCTCTGCCCTTTTTTCTCAAAGATGAAGCCTGTTTTGGTCGGCTGCAGCACCATGTCCGCCTTGCGGTCCCCTTCCGCCATCGAGTGCGACGACGAGTGCAGATAGGTACCGTGCATCGGGTCCATCACGTTTTCCAGCGCATACTGGTAGTTGCATTTCCACCCGGCGGTGCAGAGGAAGTTGCTGAAATTGTCGGTGTCGGCGAGTTCATCCGGGAAGCTCAGCTCGTCCGGCTGCTGATCAGCGGTAACGCCGAACCACAGGAAGATGGCCCCGTGTGCCTCCTGCACGTTATAGCTGCGCACGCACTGCTGGCCGACCAGCGGGCATTTGTCCACCGCAGGCACATCTTTCACCTCGCCGTTACCCGCCACTTCCACGCCGTGATACCAGCAGGCGATGCGGTCGCCGAGATTCCAGCCCATCGACAGCCGTGCGCCGCGGTGGGGACAGCGATCTTCCAGCGCCTGTACCTGGCCGTCTTTGTTACGCCAGACCACAATCTGCTCGCCGAGGCGGGTAATGCCCACCGGCGCAGACTGCACTTCCCAGCTCGCCAGAACCGGATACCAGAGGCCGCGCAGACCTTTATCAAGATAGTGTTGTACGGGAGTCGTCATCGCGTTGTCCTCAGTAGCCGTTAACCTGTAAGAATGCCTGGAAGCTGTTCTCGCTCCAGGGCTCGCCCTGCTGGTCGTGCAGGCGGACGGCGTTCAGGCCGTTCACCAGCTCCGGCAGGGTTTCCGCGCCCTGCTCAAACAATTCTTCCAGGGTGGCGATAAGGTGGAGCTCCCAGTTTTCCGGCTCGCGACTGCGGGTCTGCCAGATAAGGTTCTGGTATTCACCCGGCTTGTGGATCGCGCCGTTACCGCCCTCTGCCGGAGGGGTAAACTGGCGGCTTTCCGGCAGCGCCGGGTTAAAGTTCAGGGTCTCGCTCATGCCACGGTCTCCTCGACAAAGGTAATCTGGATTTGGTTTTCAAAGACCCGAACCGGGTAGCGGTTGAGGTTGCGACCGCCGGGGCCGTGCAGGCACTGGCCGGTTTTGACGTCAAAAACCGCCTCATGCAGCGGGCACTCCACTTTGCCGTCTTCCACAAAGCCCTGGCTCAGCAGCGCGTAAGCGTGCGGACATACGTCTTCCAGCGCGTAATATTCACCGTCAATTAAATAAACGCCGATCTCTTTACCCTCGACGTTGCCGCTAAATGGGAAATCTTCCTGTACTTGTTCTGCGTCACATACGCCTATCCAGCTCATCACGATCCTCCAGGCTTTTGTTTCATATATGAAACTCTGTTTCTTATTTAATACGGTCAATATAAAAGCGATGAATCTTTCGTCAAGCGCCAATGTGACGAATTTGTTAACCGAATGGCAATTAATTAACTAAGTGTGCAAAGGATCACGAAAAAATGCAGCTATATGAAATTTTCATTATTCAGGCGTGAGGGAATACGTTTTAGTGATGGGAGGAAATGTTCTCTGAAAGATATTGACTTATTTTATCTTTGATCATTAGAAATAAATAAAAGGGATAACCCCGGTGTTTCACCCGTGAAACGAATTTTGCATTTAATGTTTATAAACAACGAGTTTCACTGGTGAATCATTTTACCTGCGTGACAATCACTTTAATAAAAAATCAATTCATAAGGCGGGCATGATGACGGCAAGATGGCAAGGTACGATGGCATTGTTATTGCTGATTATTATTTCGTATGTCGACAGGGTAAATATTTCGGTGATGATTTTAAACCCGGAATTTGCCGAACATTTTCAGTTAAATGAAAACAGAATGTTACAGGGAATGCTGATGACGTGCTTTCTCCTGGGCTATGGTTTTTCCGCGTTACTCTTAACGCCGGTTATCGAAAGCAAACTGCATTATCGGCAGGGTTTGCTGGTCAGCATTGCCATCTGGGCTGCGGTGTGCGCCATTTCACCGCTGCTCGGATCGCTGATGGGGATGCTCATCGCACGCGTGATTTTAGGGGTTGCCGAAGGGCCGCTCTTTTCACTGAAAACGCGCTTTATCAGCGATAACTTCTGCGCGGAGGCGATCGGCAAACCCAACGCCGTGACTGCCCTGGGCGTTTCGCTGGGGCTGGCGATCGGTTTTCCGCTGGTCACCTGGCTGATGGCGCACCTCGGCTGGGCCGGATCGTTTTACGCGCTGGCGGCAATCAACCTGGTGCTGGGCGGCGGCGCGGTCTGGCGTTTTCTCCCCGCGCCGCGTGAGGTGAAGGCCACCCTAAAACCGGGTTTTATGCAGACTTTTACGCTCGCCTGGCAAACCCCGCTGCTTGGCCTGATCCTGCTGGTTGAAATCGCCACGCTGAGCTATCTCTGGGGCAGCAGCGCGTGGCTCCCCGCCTGGCTGCGCGATGAGCATCACTTCTCGCTGCACGCGACCGGGCTGCTCGCCGCGGTCCCCTTCCTGTTAAGCCTTGGCTCAAAATTTCTCGGCGGCGTGCTGCTCGACAAAATGCGCCCGGAGCAGGCCCCGGTGCTGTTTGTGGTGGGTGGCTTGCTGACGGCGTTGTCCGTCATCGCGCTGATGCTGAGCCACCAGCCGGTGTGGCTTGCGCTGTTTATGCTCTCGGCAAATATCTTCTGGGGGCTTCAGGGGGCGGCCATTCCTGCGGTAATCCAGCATCACGCGGCGCGGGAGGCGGTCGGCAGCGCGTACGGCATTATTAATGGCATCGGTAATCTCTGCGCCGCTTTTATTCCGCTGCTGATGGGGATGGTAATGAAATCGATGGGGTCGGTCAGCTCGGGCTTTTCGGTGCTGGTCGTGTCGCAGGCGATCACCCTGCTGGCGGGCGGCGTGTTGCTGCTGCGCATGCGTCGCGCAGCAGCACTCAGCGCGTAAAGGTTATTCGCCTTTTTTCGCGGCCTGGATGTAAAGCATTTCCAGCGCCAGGGTCGCCGCGGCCAGCGCGGTGATCTCGGACTGATCGTATGCCGGTGCAACTTCCACCACGTCCATGCCCACGATGTTCAGATCTTTCAGGCCGCGCACCAGCTTGATGGCGCGGTCGGAGGTCAGCCCGCCGATGACCGGCGTACCGGTACCCGGTGCAAACGCCGGATCCAGACAGTCGATATCAAAGGTCAGGTACACCGGCATATCGCCAACGATCTGCTTCACCTGGGCGATGATGTCGTCCACGCCGCGATCGTTCACCTGGCAGGCATCAAGCACGGTGAAACCATTGTCTTTATCGAACTCGGTACGGATACCGATCTGCACGGAATGATTCGGGTCGATCAACCCTTCTTTCGGCGCGGTGAAGAACATGGTGCCATGATCGAATTCACAGCCGTTCGCGTAGGTGTCGGTATGCGCATCGAAGTGCACCAGCGCCATTTTACCGAAGTGTTTGGCGTGGGCGCGCAGCAGCGGCAGGGTTACGAAGTGGTCGCCGCCGAAGGAGAGCATGCGCTTACCGGCAGCCAGCAGCTTCTCGGCATGGGCCTGCAGCTTTTCGCTCATCTCACGCGCGTCACCAAAGGCATACACCAGATCCCCGCAGTCCACCACGTTCAGGCGCTCGCGCATGTCGAAGTTCCACGGGAAACGGTTGTGCTCCCAGGCCAGGTTAGTGGATACCTGACGAATTGCCGCCGGGCCGTGACGGCCACCGGCACGACCGGAGGTGGCCATGTCGAATGGAACGCCGGTGATGACCCAGTCAGCGTCGCTGTCGTACGGCTGGAAGTTCATTGGTAAACGTAAAAAACCAAACGCGTTAGATACCAGGGAGTTATCGTACTGATGACCTAAAGTGCTCATGTCCTGACCTCTTATAAAGTCGTTGCATTAGATACAGATGAAAAAAAATCCCCTCCGCGTCGTTAAACCCGACGAGGAAGGGATTGATGTCCTTACTGCTTTTGCCTAATGCTAGCCTCTGGAAGGTTAAGATTCAAGCTCACTTTTCAAAACAGAAATCAATCGTGTCACCAGACTTATACGGCCCCAAAATATTCACCACACAAATAAAATTCATTTTTATAATTTATATTTTCTAAAGCCAGCGATTTCTTCACATCATTTGTGCTTAAACGTCCGAAGCAAAACTTAATTCATAAATTAAACAAATATATCATTTTAAAACTAGGAATATATTTAGGCCTGGACGATAGCGGTGGAGGAGATGACCTATATACAATACCCCCCCCAATGACATGATATGGATATTTTTATGAATAAGTTGTCTAAGCTGGCAATCCTGGCCGTTCTTTCAACCATCGGTACCGCCGCGGCAGCAGAAGATGGCACTATTACTTTTGAAGGTACTATCAGCGACGCCACCTGTACTATTACCGGCGGCGACGCACAGGGCGAATCTTCTACCCCTGATTTTACCGTTCATTTACCTTCTATTAGTGCAACCGCGCTTGCAGCGGATGGACAGCGCGCAGGCGACACACCATTCCACATTACCTTAAGCGGCGCAAACTGCACCAATGGCAAAATTGCCAACGTATTTTTCGAACTGGCGCAAAGCACCAATATTGATGCCACCACCGGTAACCTGAAAAATACCGTGGCGAAAGCGTCTGGCGGTGCGGAGAAAGTTCAGGTTGGTTTACTGGATTCTTCAAAAGCTATTCTTAACCTGAATACCGCAAACAATAACGCTAAAACCGTTACGGTTTCCGGTAATACGGCTCGCTTTGATTACTGGGCACAATATGTCGCGACGGGCGGGGCATCTACTGCCGGTCAGGTATCAACCGACGTTATTTACTCTATTAAATATCAGTAATCGCGCATTTAGCGGGATTAACCGCTGAGAGTATCACCTAAAGGATTAGGCCAGATGTTAAAAAAACTTGTTATATCTTCTGTATTCATGACGACGCTGGCCTTTTCCTTTGCGGCCAGTGCAACGATTCAAATTATGACGACCCGTGTGGCATTTAACGCCGGGGAGAAAGAACAAACGATTCGTATTAACAACGTCAGCAAAACGCCCGAACTGGTTCAGGTGTGGCTTTCCAGCACCGATAAGACTGACGGCATCGCCAAAGAAGATGTGCCTTTCTTTATCACCCCACCGGCGGCCAGAATTAACGGCCAAAAGGGGAAAGTTTTCCGCATATTCCAGACGGAAGGCGCAGCGGCGAAATATCCAAAAGATCGTGAGACGGTACTGTGGCTCAACGTCCTGGATATTCCACCTGAAATGGCAGAAGACGCGGATAAAAATCAGCTAAAAATGGCGTTCAGAACGCTGATTAAATTTTTCTATCGTCCGGTTGGCCTGAAGGGTAACCCGATGAAAGCGGCGGACGAATTAACCTGGCAATTGAAAAAAACGGCCAAAGGTTATGACGTCGTTGGAACAAATAATTCTCCTTTCCATGTAAGCATGACGAACGTCTGGCTCAGAGATGCTCAGGGCAAAGATGTCATGATTGATGGTGAGATGATCGCGCCATATAGCACGATGGTGTATCACTTCCCGCAGGTTAATGCCGTGCAGGGAAAAGGGACATTCCAATACAATTATATTACCGATCTGGGTGCCTATATTAAGCGCACGTATAACTTCTGATTAGCAAGGATATTGACCAGGACGGTGATATGTCGATGTTTTTCAAAAAAACTAACACTCTGTGGGTGATGAGTGGCTTTGTCATTTCGGTGACAATCGCGCCACCCGCAGTTTTTGCCAGTGATACCAGTAAGCCGATGACATTTTCTCATGGGTTTATGAAGTATTACGATAGCGGAATCGATCTGACGCAATTTGACGGCGTAGAAAAAATACAGCCGGGTAAATATACGCTTGAGGTTTACAGCAATCTCAAGCCTGTTGATACCTGGTCCGTCACCTTTATGGCGGCAAATAATGAGCAGGGATTTAACGCCTGCATGACGCCCGAAATGGTCGTCCGCTTTGACGTCGACACATCAAAACTTCCCCCGGACTGGAAGCAGAATACCTGCATTATTCTTCCTGAGCTGATTAAAGGCGCGACGGTTAATTATAACGCGGTAGAAGAACAGCTGGATGTCACTATTCCCCAGGCGATGCTGCTTAATACGCCTGCGGGTTACGTCAGCCCGGAGTTATGGGATAACGGCGTGCCGGCGCTGATGTCCTCCTATACGCTGAGCGCCACCAGTTCACGTTATCGCCCCACCCAGGATAACGCGACCTATCTCTACAGCAATTTGCACAACACTCTTGCGCTGGGCGCGTGGCGCTTTACGACTTACGACAGCCTGAGTTCCGGCAGCGACACTGAAAATACCGGCGTACAGCATATCCAGGCCTATGCAGAGCGGGCGATTGCGCCGCTGCAATCGCAGATTGTGCTGGGCGATATGAATACCACTGGTGATTTTTTTGACACCACTGCCCTGCGCGGCGTTCGTCTCGCCACGGACGATCGCATGCTTCCCGACTCCGTACGCAACTATGCTCCGGTGGTGCGCGGCATCGCCAACAGCAATGCCACGGTGACCATCAAGCAGGCTGGCAACACCCTGTATGAAAAGGTGGTGCCGCCAGGGGAGTTCGCCATCAGCGATCTCTATGCGACCGGCTATAACGGCGATCTTGAGGTCACCGTTAAAGAGACCAACGGCAAAGAGACCTACTTCGTGGTCCCCTACTCCAGCGTGCCGCAGCTGCTGCGCGAAGGTTACTCCCGCTACTCTGTGGCTGCGGGTGAAATTCGCGATACCTGGCTGAAAGAGGACCCGAAAGCGGTTGAGGGCACGTTTCAGTACGGCTTATTCAATAACTTTACCGGATACGTTGGCGGGCAGAGCGCGTTCGAAGGCGACTACTCGGCGCTGATGACCGGTTTTGCGATTAACACCCGTCTGGGCGCGCTTGGCGTGGACGTGACGCGCTCCTTCACCCGCTTCGAGGGACAGCCGGACACCGCCGACTGCGGCACCTTCTGCAATATGAGCCTGCGCATTAGCCTGGCGAAGACGCTTCCGACCACCGGGACGAACTTCAGCCTGATTGGCTATCGCTACTCCAGCGCGAACTTCTACTCCCTGAGCGATGCGGTCAGCCTGAAGCGCTCGATTGAAGCCGATGAGGATGACTATCTCCCGGAACGCTACCGCGAGCGCCTGGAAGCCAACATCAACCAGACGCTTCCCGCCGGTTGGGGAAGCTTCTACGTCAGCGGTTTTGTGGGCAACGTCTGGAACAACGAGCAGGGCCGGAATGAAAAGTCGAACTTCGTGCTGGGCTACAACAACCAGTTTGGCATCACGACCTGGGGGATCTCCCTTGGCCGGACCAACAACGACGATGGTGGCCACGAAGATACGCTCTATCTGAACATGAGTATGCCGCTCGGCCACCACTACGAGAAGCAGGCTCGCCTGGGGGCGAACTTCAGCTATAACAGCGATGAAGCTAACTTCCGTACCTCGCTGAACGGCTCCGCCGGGGAACGCTCGCAGTTTGGCTTTGGCGGCTATTTCAGCCAGTCCAACACGCCGGAAACCAACTTCGGCATGAACCTCTCCTATACGGGCGAAAGCGCCTCGGGCGGGATGACCTACAGCCAGTCCCGGGATTCCTTTATGGGTGGGGTCAACCTGAACGGCGGCGTGGTGGTGCATGAAGCCGGCATCAACTTTGTGCCGACCCTGGCAGACACCATCGGCATCGTAGAAGCAAAAGGCGCAGAAGGCTCCCGCATCTACCCGGATTCCCAGGCCGTCATCAAAGACAACGGCTACGGCATTGTCGGGTATCTGGTGCCTTACAAGTACAACGAGGTGTACGCCGACCCGAAAGGCACCGCCTATACCGTCGAGGTAGACGATACCCGCCGGACCATCGTGCCTACCTCCGGCGCGGCCGTGCTGATCAAAATGGACACCCAGGCCAATAGCCAGAGCTTTGTGCGCTTTGTGCAGCCTTCCGGAGAGGTGATCCCCTTCGGTGCGTCGGTGCTGGATGCATCGCACAACGCCATCGGCATGGTCGGACAAAACGGCGTGGCGATGGTGTCGCTCAAGGAAGGCCAAAACGACTTCACCCTCCAGTGGAAGAAAAATAAACAGCCCGCACAGTGCGTTGCGCGTTATGTGAAACAAGGCGCTGAGGATCAGCCATCCGAGGAAGAGGCGTTTAAGGCTACTGAAATTACCTGCATCAATAACGGGGCAACACCATGAGACGGATCTTTACGGCTGCGCTGATTCTTTTATCCACGGCGTTTTTATCTTTAACGTGCACCAGCGCCTATGCGGCGTTGTGCACCCGCACGTCCCCTCTGGCGACGCTCAATATCATGGACGACATCACGCTTAACGTCATTAAGCAGCGTGAGGTCGGCAAAGTTTTATGGAGCAAAACCTACCAGGTGCCGGACGTTAGCTACACCTGTGACGCCTCCACACAATCCTCATGGCACTCAAGCTATTCGCGAAGCTATATCCGTTCGCAGCTTGATCATGTCTATAACACCGAAATCCCGGGGATTGGTATTCGCATGCGCTGGCCTACGCAGACCGAATCTTCCTGGCTGCCGGGTAACTCGGGTTCGCCGACCACCTGCTCCACCGGCTGCGGGGTGAGAAACAGCACGGTGCTGGTGGAAATGGTCCAGACCGGTGCGATGCCTGAAGGGGAATACGTCATTCCAGCCGGTAAGGTGGCTGAAGCAGTGGTGATCCCGACCGCCGATGCGAGCGAAAAACTGCCGATTATGGCCATCAACTTTGGTGTTGCCATAAAGGTGATTACCGCCGCGTGCACAATCTACCCCTCGGCAACAAACATCGATTTGGGCACCTATAACATCGCCGACTTTCAAAACAACGACAGTTTTCAGGGTGTTAAAAAAGATTTCAGTATCACCGTGGGCTGCCCTTCTACGGAAGATATTGGCATCACCTTCAACTCCTTAATTAACACCCCATTAGGCGCGTTGTCCGGCGTGATCGGCGTTGAAAGCGGCGACGGTTATGCAAGCAATTTTAGTATTCGCCTTTTTGAGAAGTACGGATCCGCGATCTCGCTGGGTAATGAGAAGATCTATACCGCCTCCACGCTCACCAAAAACTATCAGGCACAAATCTACGTTGGCAGTGGGGTCAATCGTAAGACCGCCCTCACCCCCGGCAGAGTTGTCGGCGCCGTTCAATATACCGTTCGCATTAAATAACGCTCAGGGAGAGAGAGATGCGTTGTCATTTTAAAATGAAAAAAGTCCTGTTCTTACTGCCTTTACTGCAGGTGGCCCATGCCGCCACGCTGCCCTCTGTTCAGAACAAGCAGGAGCTTGACCGCCTGGAGCGGCAGAGCAACCAGTATCTGATTGAAGAGGCGAAAAGAACGGAAGCGTTGCTGCAACAACAGCGCGCCAGTCGTGGAGAAGACGCGGAGACCGGCCTGCCGGCTGACTCATCGTGGAAGTTCAATGTAACCCACATCGAGATCCTCGACGATCACCTGTTCGACGGATCGCCGCAGCGCGAGGAGATCGTCCAGCGCTATCTGGGTAAAGATCTGGGCAAATCTGACATTTTCACCTTAGTGAAAGAGTTAACAGATTTTTATATTTCCCGTGGCTATGCCACGACACTTATCAGCATCGATCCCGGCAACATCAAAAGCGGTACGCTCAAGCTTCGCGTGCTGTGGGGAAAGATCAACGCTTTCAAGGTTAACAACCAGGCACCGGGCCTGCGTGAAAGCACGCGTCTTTTTACCGCCTACCCGTTTGCCAAAGACAAGATCCTGAATATGCAGGATGTCGACCAGATGGTTGAGAACCTGATGCGGGTATCGCAGGGGGATAATATTCACGTTGAGCCCTCAATCATTAATGGTTATTCCGATCTTAACCTGATTCATCAGCCCTCATTCCCGCTTGACGCGGCCGCGGGGTTAAATAACTCCGGGAATAAATCAGACGGCTGGCAACAATATTACGGCAGCCTGACGGCAAAGAATATTGCCGGATTGAACGACATCTTTAATGCGTATTACTCCTGGAACGACCTGAAAAATACTAATGATAAGCAGGACTCCTGGTCATTTAGCTACAGCGTGCCGCTGGGCTATTGGGGTTTTGATACCAGCTATTACAAATCTGAATACGAAAAAGGCATCGACGGCGGTTTCGGCATTTACGATTCCGATGGTACCTCCGAACGTGCATCCCTGCGTATCAGCCGCATGCTGGTGCGTGGCGCAACGGGTAAAACCAGCGCCTGGATGAAGGTCGAACGCCGGGATAACTACAACGGCATCGAAAACGCGCGCATTGACGTTAGCTCAAAAACCTACACCTCTCTGGCGTCGGGCCTGACCTACGTTGGCGCAATGGGCGGCGGCTGGTTCTATGGCGATCTGAGCGTCACCGCGGCGGTGCCGTGGTTTGGTTCCGCCCGCGACGGCGATAAAGACCTGGAAGGTTTCGACGTCGATTACATGAAGTACAACGGCATTGCCTCCTGGACGCGCCCGCTCGCTAAGTTCGGCAGACTCGGCATGACCTATGAGCTGAACAGCGGTTTTCAGTACACGCCGGATGTGCTGGTGAGTGATGCCAAAGTCACTATCGGCGATGAATACACCGTTCGTGGTTTCAAAGACGACAACGTGATGAGCGACAACGGCGCATGGATTGCCAACAACCTGCAGTTTCCTTTCGATATTGGACTGGCCGGTATTTACCAGCTGACGCCTTATATTGGCTACGACTTTGGCTTTACAAAAGATAATTGCCCGAAAGGCGTCAATGTCTGCGACAGCCAATTCATGATGGGCGCATCCGTGGGTGTTAAAGCCACTGGCAGCCATTTCTCTTCCTACGTGATGGCAGGGTGGCCCGTTAAAAAACCAGACTCAATGGAAGAAGAAACCATCGATAACACGGTGGTTTATTACAAAACGGAAATTAACTTCTAACAAAGGGAAGAATAATGAAAAACAAAAACACACGCAGCGGAAAAATAACCACGCGCAATTTGCATAAGCGGCTCTGTCCTTTATATCTGTCTTTGGCAGGCATTTTCTCGGCCACCGCCGATGCGGCAACAACGCCTGATAATCGTCAGTCGAAAGGCCCGACCATGGGCCAGGCGGCCAACGGCACGCCGGTGGTCAATATTGCCGATCCTAATGCGAAAGGCATCTCCATGAATAAATTCAACGAATTTAACGTTGAAAAACAGGGGATGATCTTTAACAACAGCATGCAGGACGGCGTGACGAAAATTGGCGGCTATGCGGTAAAAAACGCCCAGCTGCAGCACGAAGCCAGCGCCATTATCAGCGAAGTGACGGGCGCGAAAGCATCCTACATTAACGGCACGATGGAAGTTTTCGGGAAAAAGGCCGACATCATCATTGCCAACGAAAACGGCATTAGCGTGAACGGCGCAACCACCATCAATGCCAACAGCCTGACCCTCAGCACCGGTAAAGTGCAGGCAAATAACGACGGTTCCTATAAGCTGGCAGTTGAAAAAGGGGCGGTATCCGTCACCGGTCAGGGCATTAATACCGACGGGCTGGGCTACTTCGACATCGTAAGCCGCAGCGCGCAACTGGAAGGCGAAATTGCCGGCAAAGCAGACATCAAAGTGCTGGCGGGCCAGAACGATTACGATCTTGCGACCCGCAGCCACACCGTGCGTAACAAAGGCGACGGGCGGGGTCCGGCCGTTGCTATCGACGGTAGCGCGCTTGGCTCCATGTACGGCGGCAAGATCCAGCTGATCAGCACCGAATCCGGCGCGGGCGTCCGCCATGCTGGCGGCATTATCGCCAGCAGCGACCTGGACATCAGCGCGGATGGCGACATTACGCTCGCCAGCCTGTCGAGCGAGAAAAACCTGTCGCTCTCCGGCAAGAATATCACCCTGAACAAGTCCACTTCCGGCGTTCAGGCGAAAAACGACATTATCATGAACGCCCTGGCGGGCATCACGCTGAATAATGACGTGATCGCCTCAACCGGTAAAATCCGCATTGATGCCAGCTCGCTGGTGCAAAACGCCGCCTCGCTGGTGACCAACAACACCACCACCACCACCGTTCCGGCGATACAGATTAACGTGGCGGGCCAGTACACCCTGAACGGCAAACTGCAGGCGCTGGACGCCAACGGTAAGGTCATTGCCGGCGGCGTAGTGACGCTGAAAAACGGCGATTTCGTCGTGAAGGTCAACGGCGCTGAAGTGCCGTTTGCCTCGCTGATCTCGGATACGCAGGTGACCAGCCACAGCGGTGATGTGCAGATTACCGCAGGCAGCATGAATAACAGCGGCGGTAGCGTCCTGGCAAAAAAAGGCACCCTGCAGTTCACCCTGAAAGAGGCCTTTGTGAACAGCGGTTCCGTCAGCGCGACGGGTGATCTGACGATTGCGTCCGGCTCACTGAAAAATGACGGCGTGCTTTACGCGTCTAACAACCAGACGCTGCGCGTCGGGAACCTGGACAACAATGGCCGCATCTTCGCTGAAAAACGGCTGGTGATGAACGCCAGCGCGCTGAACAACCGTGGAAACATCGGGGCGACCCATGACGCACTGCAGATCACCACGACCGGCAATGTCACCAACAGCGGCACCCTCGTGGGTGATGCGGCGACCGTCAGCCTGAACGTGGGCGGCGACGTCGACAACAGCGGAAACATCATCAGCAACGAAAAAGATGTCACCCTCGCTGCCAGCGGTAAATCCATCAAGAACCAGGGCAAGATCGAGGGGAAAAACGTTACCCTGACCGCCTCCAACGCCGACGCGACGCTTGAAAACAGCGGTACGCTGAACGCCAGACAAAAAGCGCAGGTGAAGGCGGCGAAGCTGAATAACAACGGCGGCACCCTGAGCGCAGCGGGCGATATCGCGCTGAACGTCAGCAAGCAGTTGAACAACACCCACGGCGGCGCGATCCTGGCGGGCGAAAACCTCGCACTGGACGGCGCGCATACGACCGCTCTGACCAACGACAACAGCCGGATCCAGGGGGAAAACATTTCCCTGACCAACATGGCGACGCTCAGCAACACGGGCGACGCCGTTCTGCTCGCCAACGGGGCGATGGATCTGTCCGGCGCGACAACGCTGACCAACTCGGCCTCCGGCATTCAGGCAACGTCCATCCTGCTGGATCACATCGGCACGCTGACGAACACCCGCGATGCCACTGTCTACAGCAGCGGCAATCTCACCCTGTCCAACATTGGCACCCTCACCAACGATGCGTCACAGCTGGTGGCAGACGGTGCGCTGGCGATGCTGAATATCACCAACGTCTCGAATACGAACAGCGCCGCAATGGTCGGCAGCGGCAGCGTGACGATCGACACGGTGCATACGCTCAACAACAGCAACAGCGCGGTGATCCAGTCTGAGCATGCCCTCAGCATCAAGGACGTGGGTACGCTGAACAACAGCACTGACGCGGCGATCCTCGCCTCGGGCAACATGACCCTGGACGGCGTGAATACGCTGAACAATGCCTCGGTGATCCTCAGCGACGGCAGCATTACCGTGCAGAACGGCGACACGCTACACAATAACGGCGTGGTGCAGGCGGGCACCGATCTGATTATCCGCAATATTCGAAGACTGGTGAACGACGGGAGCGACCATGTGCTCATGGCCCTGCGTAACCTGACGATCGAGGATGTGGATTCCCTGACCAACTCCCACCAGGCGGTGATCACGGCCAGCATGAACACGGTGCTGAACGCCGTTGGCGTGCTGACTAACCTCTCCGGTGGGGTGATTCAGGCCGTTGACGGTGCGTTAACCGTCGCGGCAAATTCCCTGCTCAACAGCGGCAGCGAAAACGGTTCAAACTCCACCCTGGTGGCGGGCGGCGATGTGACCGTGACGTCAGAAAATGTGACCAACGAGAGCGGCGCGGCCATTGTCTCGACGGATAACAACCTGACGCTGAACGTGGCGAGTAACCTGAACAACAGCGATGAAGCCGTGCTCGCCGGGGCCAAAACGACCTCGCTGAATGTTCAGAAAGGCAACATCAAAAACACCACTAACGCAGTGATTGCGGGTACTAACATTGCGGTTGCGACCAAAAACCTGCAAAACGATGCCAACGCCTCCATCACCGCCGACCGGGATCTGCAACTGACTCTCGCCAGCCTGAACAACACGGCCGGTATTCTTGAGGCCGGACGCGATCTCTCGCTCAGCGTCGACAATAGCCTGACCCTCGACGCCAATAACCAGAACATCTATGCCGGACGCGCGATGGCGATCACCACGCACGGCGACTTTACCAATAGTACCCAGATGGAAGCGATTGGCGATTTGACGTTGAATGCAGACGGTAACTTCACCAACGCCATGTCTATCGTGACCGGGGGCGATCTCAACGTCACCGCGGGCAACATCACCAACAATGCCGGTAGCCTGCTGTGGACGATGGGTGACCTGAGTCTGGATGCCCGTAACGGTAATTTCTTCAACGGCGTGTCGGGTAACGTGCTCAGCATGGGCGATATGTCGATTATCGCGAAGGAGATCTATAACCAGGCCGGGATTATTCGCGCTGAGAAGGACGTCAATTTAGACGCGGAATCCATCAGAAACGAAAGTAGCTACACCGGCGACGAAATCTCCATGACGGGGTATCAGAACGCCAGTGCGGTCTATAACACCGTTGAGCATCTCGCGACCAAATCTAAAACCCTGATTAACTTCTCAATGCCGATTGTGACCTCGGGACTGAAACTTGACCATCAGGCGGAGATCAGCGCGGGCGGCAACATTAATATCAACCAGCGCAATATCTTCGACAGAAAACAGATCACGAACAAAGGCGGTCTGATTCAGGCGGCGAAAGATATTACGGTTACCGGTGATATCTACAACTCACCGGAATACGGTGAAATGTCCATTTATGATTATCTGCAGCTGCCGTTAGAGACGCAGGGCGGGATCACCTATCAGTGGCATTTAGGCGCCTACCATACGTCAACGTGGAATTTTGACACCCTTTATCAGTTCCTCGACTTTGAGTTTGGCAATGGCGCAGCAGCCGGTAAGTCAGGCAGTGACGATCCTGAAAAAGGGATCTGGTACAACGCCGTCGTGATGACCGGAAACGAGTCCACGCTTTTCAACAAAATGATGTCCGACATCTTCGGTGAAACCTGGCAAACCACCGACTACGGTACGATGCGTAATATCTGGGCGAGCGTCACGGCGACCAATAATGAAGCATTAAAAAACAATAAAACCTACTTCGTCCCGTCTGAAAAAGGCGAGATCACCGCTGGCGGTAACTTTACGCATAAAAGCGGCAAGCTGGATAACGGTATTGCAGGCGCCGGGGTGGTTAACAGCCACAGCAACGTGAGCGATATCGACGTGGGCGAATACACCGTGGATACGGTGATTGCCGGTTACGATGTCCTGGTCAATACCAAAAAAATTGACGAGCTGGCGATGGGCATTAGCCCGATGCCAACCATCAAGGACATGGTCTCTATTCCGGGCATGTTTGAAGTCTCGACCGACTTTAAGAAAACCGCCGAAGCAGAGAAAAATGGCACCGCTTATCCGGGGCCAGCCAACAATATCGTTCCAATCTTTGAAACGCGTCCGTCAATGATCGATCAGAGCGCGTATACCGGCTCGGATTACTTCTTCGATCAGGTGGGTTATGACCCGCAGAAGCCGGTTAACGTTATTGGGGATAACTACTTCACCTCAGAATTGATCCGCCGTGAGATCAGCAGCTCAGTCGGCAGCTTCTTTGCGATCCGAGATGGTCTGGAAGGCGACGCGCTGGTGCAGGCCCTGATGGACAATGCAGGCGTGGCGGCACAGGACAGCGAGCTGGGGCTGGTTGTCGGTCAATCCCTGACCGAGGAGCAGCGCAACGGGCTGGACTCCGATATCGTCTGGTTCGTTAATCAGACGGTGAACGGCGTAGATGTGATGGTTCCGGTCGTGTACCTGTGCCCTGAAACGCTTCGTCAGATGGAGAGCGGAGACGTTAACGGCGGCACCGCGACCATTCATGCTGGCGGCGAGATGAACGTCGACGCGGACAGCATCAACAACGCCAACGGTACGATCTCATCCAAAGGCGACATGACGCTGGTCTCTGATGGCGATATCAACAACATCAGCAACGGCATGAGCGCGGGTATCTCTGCGGGCGGCGACATCAATATGTCCAGCACCAGCGGCAATACCAATAACAACGGCGCGGCGATCAACGCTGAGGGCGACGTGAACATGTCCGCGGCGGAAGGTGACATCACCATGACGGCCAGCGTAGGACGCGATGAGAGCGGCAAGCAGGTGATCCACGCCTTTGAGGACGGCGTCACCGCGGGCGGCAGCATTAACATGGAGGCCAAATCCATCACCTCCAACGCGTCGGATATTACGGCGGGCCAGGATGTGAGCATGAAGGCCACCGACGGCGACGTCACCTTCAATGACCTGCATGAAATTGACGCCACGCGCATCATTGATAACGACGTCAGAAGCGCGCTCAACTTCACGATGTCTGATACCTCAACCACCACGGGCAAAGCCATTGGTGCGAATGTTTCCGCTGGCGGCAACATGAGCATCGACGCCAAAAACGACGTGGTGATGGAAGGCGGTACTTACAACGCTCAGACCGGCAGCATTACCGCTGAAAATGACGTGACGATCAAAACGTCCCAGGATGTGGCTCACGAAGAGCAGCACAGCTCGTCACGCGAGTTTGTCATCAGCGCGGGCGTCAGCGGTGGCGGCCAGTCGGTTAACACCAGCTACGGCACCATGGACGGCGGCAGCACCGAAACCACGTCAGGCGACTATGTCAGCGCAGGGTCAGAATCCGACACCTCCGCTATCGGCAAGAAGCCTGGCCGTGCGCCGGTCAATGATACGGCTGGCTTCACGTTTGGTATGAGCACCTCCAGCGACTCGTCCGTCACCGACAGCAAAAAGAACACCAATGCCGCAATCAACTTCGGCCAGTCCGGGACGATTGAAGCAGGTAAAACCGTTGATATCGGCGGGGCAGATCTCAGCGCGGGCGACTCACTGACCATCAACGCCGAGGACGTCGCGACCACGAAATATGAAGATGAGATGAAAAACACCTCATCCCATAAAGAGACGTCGTTTGGCATCAAGGGTGAGGCCCACAGCACCATTGTGGATACCATTGATAAAGCCGGTAACCTGATTGAAAAAGGCACCGAAGGCCAGTCAGCCAACGCCGGAACAACGGCAGCGGAAGTGCTGGGCGAGGCCTCTAACCTGCTGCTCAACGATCTGGCGGGCGGTTCCGTTACCATTGGTGGCAGTTCGTCTAAATCACACTCAACCTCCACCTCAACGGCGGAAAACATTAACCACATCAACGCGAATAACGTTTCGATCAACACCAAAAAAGACACCACGTTGAACGGGACAGACATTAGCGGCCAGAACGTTGAAATTAACGCAGGCGGCGATGTGACCATGAACGCGGCGAAATCCACAACCAGCTATAGCAACACCACCGAGGAGCACTCGGCGGGCATCACGGCTGGCGTGGGCGTGGATCTCTCCGGCGTGAGCGGCGGCGCGTCTGTTGACTATAGCGGCAGCAAAGAGACTGGAACAGGCAACAGCACCAGCTACACCAACAGCACCATTACGGCAGGCGACGTCAAAATTAAGTCCGGCGGCGACATGACCATGAGCGGTGCCAACATTGACGCCAATACTGCGGATGTGGATGTTGCAGGTGACATGACCGTTAACTCCCTCCAGGACACGGTTCACACGGACAACGAGCGTGCCAACTGGGGCGCATCCGTAGGGGTTGCCGTATCGGCTAAAGGCGTGATGCCTACCGGGGCCGTTAACGGCGGCGGCGGTTCAGAGGCTTACGACTCGGCAACCACCGCGAAGCAGTCCGGCATTCACACCACGGGCGACGTGCAGGTGAAAACCGGCGGCGACCTGAACATGGCGGGCGCCAATATCGTCTCGGATA
>JZSA01000341.1:0-27866 GCA_000956155.1 Cotesia vestalis | reverse complement strand
GGCGGTCTGCCGGGTGAAAAAGGCGGCATTCCATCGGCTAACATCTACGTGGATACGGTCGATGAGATCCACCGCAACGAAACGCAGAAATCCACCATTTCCGTGGGGGGCACCACCAGCAAAGGTACGACTGGCGAGATCAACACCAACAAGGATGAGATGTCCGTTGTCACCCGCGATGAAAAAGAAGCGGGTAACAATATCTCCTATACCCTTGCGGATCCTGGCATCGGTAAGAAGAAAAAAGGCAGCTACGACGTCGACACGCCGAACGACCACCACATTGGCGGCGGCTCGTCGAAGCATTCGAGCGATGGCAAGAAGAAGAAAGAGTTTACGCCAGCGAAACCTGCGCACAGCGAAGATGTGCCAGCCGTTACGCCGTCGAAAGCCGACGATCTGAAGCCTGCGCCGAAACCGGCTGACAGCATGACGAAGACGGATACCACCCCGTCTGAAACTGCGCACAGCGAAGAGGTGCCTGCCGTTAAGCCGTCGAAAGCCGACGATCTGAAGCCTGCGCCGAAACCGGCTGACAGCACCACACCGAAGAAAAAATGGGACGTTCCGAATACGAACTACCCAACGCTTTCTCCGGGATCTGCAACCGGTAAAACCGGCAAGGACATGCCGAAAACGCCTGAGCACAGAAAGTGGAACGGCGATATGACCAACGGCGTGACGCCGTCGAGCAATCCGAAAGGCACCGACGTCAAGCTTTCGCCGGGCTCGTCCACCGGTCAGACCGGCATGGACATGCCGAAAACGCCTGAGCACAAGCAGTGGAACGGCGATATGAGCGCAACAGCACAGCCGAAGCAGTGGCTGCCGCTGATGACGGAAACGCCAATTGATATCTATGCGAAGGTGACCATTGCGTTCCAGGACGAACAGCTGAGTTAACCGCCCTCCCCCGTCGTTCACCGACGGGATTTTCATGTAGCCATAAAAAAGGGTCTGACCACGGTCAGACCCTTTTCTTATTCAGCAGGCGGGATAATTACTCGTCTTCGAGGTAGGTATACCCGTACAGACCCGCTTCAAACTCTTCGAGGAACTGCTGTTGCAGCGCATCGTCCAGACCGGTGTTTTTCACCTGATCGCGGAACTGAGTCAGCAGCTTGCCCGGATCGAGCTGAACGTACTGGAGCATATCCGCTACGGTATCCCCTTCATCAGACAGCTCAACCTCCACGCTGCCGTCAGGGAAGACAAACACGTCAACCGCTTCGGTATCACCGAACAGGTTGTGCATGTTGCCGAGGATCTCCTGGTACGCACCGACCATAAAGAAGCCCAGCATCGGCGGGTTCTCCGGATCGTACTCCGGCATCGGCATGGTGGTGGCGATACCGTCGCCGTCCACGTAGTGATCGATAGCACCATCGGAGTCACAGGTGATGTCCAGCAGCACCGCACGACGTTCCGGGGCGTGGTTCAGCCCTTCCAGCGGCAGAACCGGGAACAGCTGATCGATACCCCAGGCATCCGGCATCGACTGGAACAGCGAGAAGTTGACGTAAATCTTATCCGCCATACGCTCCTGCAACTCGTCGATAATCGGACGGTGCGCGCGGTTACTCGGGTCGAGTTGCTTCTGCACTTCATGGCACATGTTCAGATAGAGCTGTTCTGCCCACGCGCGCTCCTGCAGGCTGAAGGTGCCTGAAGAGTAGCCGACGTGAATGTCGTGCAGATCCATCTGGCTGTCGTGCAGCCATTCGCGCAGCGAGCGGCGCGTGCCCGGCTCGTGCATCTCCTGCCAGGTTTCCCACATGCTTTGCAGGGAACGAGGCGCATCTTCCTGCGGCGGCGTCGCTTCGGAAATTTCGCTACGCTCAACGCCGATAATGTTGGAAACAAGCACGGTGTGGTGCGCGGTCACCGCGCGGCCCGACTCGGTGATCACCGTTGGATGCGGCAGGCCGTGCTCTTCACAGGCATCGCCAATCGCCCAGATAATGTTGTTGGCGTATTCGTTCAGGCCGTAGTTAACAGAGCAGTCGGACTGTGAGCGGGTTCCTTCGTAGTCCACGCCCAGACCGCCGCCGACGTCGAAGCACTGAATGTTGACGCCCAGCTTGTGCAACTCAACGTAGAAACGCGCCGATTCACGCACGCCGGTGGCGATGTCGCGAATGTTCGCCATCTGCGAGCCAAGGTGGAAGTGCAGCAGCTGGATGCTGTCCAGACGACCGCGCTCGCGCAGAATTTCTACCAGCTGCAGCACCTGGTTCGCCGCGAGGCCGAACTTGGATTTTTCGCCGCCGGAGGACTGCCATTTACCGGAACCCTGGGACGCCAGACGCGCACGCACGCCGAGGCGTGGGATCACGTTCAGACGCTCCGCCTCTTCCAGCACAATTGCGATTTCGGTCATCTTCTCGATAACCAGATAGACCTTGTGGCCCATCTTCTCGCCAATCAGCGCCAGACGAATGTATTCACGGTCTTTATAACCGTTACAGACAATCACCGACCGGGTCATGCCCGCGTGCGCCAGAACGGCCATCAGCTCCGCTTTGGAACCGGCTTCCAGCCCCAGCGGTTCGCCGGAGTGGATCAGGGATTCAATAACGCGGCGGTGCTGGTTCACCTTAATCGGGTAAACCAGGAAGTAGTCGCCTTTATAGCCATAAGATTCGCGCGCGCGCTTAAACGCGGCGTTAATCGAACGCAGGCGATGTTGCAGGATCTGCGGGAAGCAGAACAGTGCAGGCAAACGCTGGCCCTGCGCTTCGCGAGCTTTCACCAGTCTGGCGAGATCCACGCGCGCATCGGGGACGTCCGGATCGGGGCAAACGCTAATGTGGCCCAGCTCATTGACGTCGTAGTAGTTATTGCCCCACCAGGCAATATTATAAGTGCGCAGCATCTTGCTGGCTTCCTGGGAGCTCATCGCAACCTCCTGCATGGAACGTAGTACACCCTGTTCGCCCGCTGACGAAGGCGAAACTGAAGACATGTCGTCAGACATAGCGAACCTCAACTCTTTGTATTAAGTGTAAAACAGTTGACTACTATCGCAGCGTTATACGGCGATAACAACCCATAAACGGCTCCATCTCCCAGCAGAGTATGCTGAAATCCAGACCGTGCGACCGGTTTCTTATTCATATCATTGTAAAACACGTAACCGAACTGTGTATGACAAGGTTCGGCGAAACCACGAGATAACTCTTGTATTAACAAGAGCGCCCTTGTTCAGTTTTCACAAAGCGTGACCGGCCCTGGAATCCTGAGAAGCGCCGAGATGGGTATAACATCGGCAGGTTTGCAGACTAGAAATGCGGGTTGCGGGAATCAAATGCGCGCCAGAACGGCTGCGCTGAATTAGCGGAAAACGATGGTTCATTATCTCGTATCACCTCCACGGCCGCCTCTGCTGAAACGGACCCCAAGCCAAAGCTGAAAGTTCACTGCTTAACCCGGCTGGAAGTGGCAACACGATGAGTTCATCGAGCGCTTTTTTTTAGAAGCCGCGCGCCGCGTTTTATACCGAGAAGGGGGCTAAAATGCAAAACAAAAATGCGCGCGTTGCCAGCGGCGTCAGGAAATATTTCCAGCTGCGTTTTCAACGCAGTGAGAGGTGAGTCAAAAAAAACTGGAAATCGGTCTAAGAAGTGACCTAAAATAGCCGTCCAGATGTTAATCCATCCATACTGATTAACACTCAGACTGCCAGTGTCAAAACCCGTCGGCCTTGGTAGAATTATCTCCCTTGGCTATTCCACACAGCAGCTTGAGCTAACCAAATTCCTCTTAGGTGAAATATAACATGGCAAAACACCTGTTTACGTCCGAGTCCGTATCAGAAGGACATCCTGATAAAATTGCTGACCAAATCTCCGATGCGGTGCTGGATGCGATCCTGACCCAGGATCCAAAAGCGCGCGTAGCGTGCGAAACCTATGTCAAAACCGGCATGGTTCTGGTGGGCGGTGAGATCACCACCAGCGCATGGGTTGATATCGAAGAGATCACCCGTAACACGGTGCGTGAGATCGGCTATGTGCATTCTGATATGGGCTTTGATGCCAACTCCTGTGCGGTACTGAGCGCCATCGGCAAACAGTCTCCGGACATCAACCAGGGCGTTGACCGTGCCGATCCGCTGGAACAGGGCGCGGGCGACCAGGGCCTGATGTTCGGCTACGCCACCAACGAAACCGACGTGCTGATGCCAGCGCCAGTCACCTACGCACACCGTCTGGTGCAGCGTCAGGCTGAAGTGCGTAAAAACGGCTCCCTGCCGTGGCTGCGCCCGGATGCGAAAAGCCAGGTGACCTTCCAGTACGACGACGGCAAAATCGTCGGTATTGATGCGGTGGTTCTGTCTACCCAGCATTCCGAAGAGATTGACCAGAAAGCGCTGCAGGAAGCGGTGATGGAAGAGATCATCAAGCCGGTTCTGCCCGTTGAGTGGCTGAACTCTGCAACCAAATACTTCATCAACCCAACCGGACGCTTCGTTATCGGCGGCCCAATGGGCGACTGCGGCCTGACCGGTCGTAAGATCATCGTTGATACCTACGGCGGCATGGCGCGTCACGGTGGCGGTGCGTTCTCTGGTAAAGACCCGTCTAAAGTTGACCGTTCTGCGGCATACGCAGCACGTTATGTTGCGAAAAACATCGTGGCTGCAGGCCTGGCCGACCGCTGTGAAATTCAGGTTTCTTACGCCATCGGCGTGGCGGAACCAACGTCAATCATGGTGGAAACCTTTGGTACGGAGAAAGTGCCATCCGAGCAGCTGACGCTGCTGGTGCGCGAGTTCTTCGACCTGCGTCCTTACGGCCTGATCCAGATGCTGGATCTGCTGCACCCAATCTATAAAGAAACCGCTGCGTACGGTCACTTTGGTCGCGAACATTTCCCATGGGAAAAAACCGACAAAGCCGCCCTGCTGCGTGACGCTGCCGGTCTGAAATAATCGACCGACCGTAGCGTTAAACAGGCCAGCCTTTGCGCTGGCCTTTTTTATGTCGGGTGGCGGCTGCGCCTTACCCGACCTACAAATTCTTCGGACCCGTAGGTCGGGTAAGGCGCAGCCGCCACCCGACGACAGACCGCACCCTTTGAAACCGTTTACACCGCATCAAATATATCCTGCTTTCAGATTATTCCCTTTGCATGATCGCATTTCTTCTGCTGTTACATTTCCTTTCAGTTAAGTCTGAATTGTGTACATTCGCGATGCATATCACCTCGTTTACCTCTATATTTTCAAAGCTTTAATATTATTTACGTAGTCAATGTTGTGTAACCGATTACACCGTTGTGATTTGTCTCACATATTTTTACGCACTACTCACCTACTCTTAACATCGTAAAAACTGATAACCCAACTGGAGGGCATAATGCCTGACAATAAAAAACAGGGGCGTACGTCCAATAAGGCGATGACCTTCTTCGTCTGCTTCCTCGCAGCCCTGGCAGGATTACTCTTTGGCCTGGATATCGGCGTTATCGCCGGTGCGTTACCTTTCATCACCGATGAATTCCAGATCTCTTCACACACTCAGGAGTGGGTGGTCAGCTCCATGATGTTCGGTGCCGCCGTGGGTGCGGTGGGCAGCGGCTGGCTCTCCTTCAAGCTCGGGCGTAAAAAGAGCCTGATGATCGGCGCGATCCTGTTCGTGGCCGGGTCACTCTTCTCTGCCGCCGCACCAAACGTTGAGGTGCTGCTGGTGTCACGCGTACTGCTCGGCCTGGCCGTTGGCGTGGCGTCTTACACCGCGCCGCTGTACCTGTCTGAAATCGCGCCGGAGAAAATCCGTGGCAGCATGATTTCGATGTACCAGCTGATGATCACCATCGGTATTCTGGGCGCTTATCTTTCCGATACGGCATTCAGCTACAGCGGTGCATGGCGCTGGATGCTTGGCGTGATCATCATCCCTGCGGTACTGCTGCTGATTGGCGTCTTTTTCCTGCCGGACAGCCCGCGCTGGTTCGCCGCCAAACGCCGCTTCCACGATGCCGAACGGGTTTTACTGCGCCTGCGTGATACCAGCGCAGAGGCGAAAAACGAGCTGGAAGAGATCCGCGAAAGCCTGAAGGTAAAACAGTCCGGCTGGGCGCTGTTTAAAGAGAACAGCAACTTCCGCCGCGCGGTGTTCCTGGGCGTGCTGCTGCAGGTAATGCAACAGTTCACCGGGATGAACGTCATCATGTACTACGCGCCAAAAATCTTCGAACTGGCGGGTTACACCAACACCACCGAGCAGATGTGGGGCACGGTAATCGTCGGTCTGACCAACGTGCTGGCGACCTTTATTGCCATTGGTCTGGTAGACCGTTGGGGACGTAAACCAACGCTGACGCTGGGCTTCCTGGTGATGGCCGTCGGGATGGGCGTCCTCGGTACGATGATGCATGTGGGCATTCACTCCCCGTCTGCACAGTACTTTGCCGTGGCCATGCTGCTGATGTTTATCGTCGGTTTTGCGATGAGCGCCGGTCCGCTGATCTGGGTGCTGTGCTCGGAGATCCAGCCGCTGAAAGGGCGTGATTTTGGTATCACCTGCTCCACCGCGACCAACTGGATCGCCAACATGATCGTCGGCGCAACGTTCCTGACCATGCTCAACACGCTGGGCAATGCGAACACCTTCTGGGTTTACTCCGGCCTGAACATCTTCTTCATTGTTCTGACCATCTGGCTGGTTCCAGAAACCAAACACGTTTCGCTGGAACATATTGAACGTAACCTGATGAAAGGTCGTCCGCTGCGTGAGATTGGCGCACACGACTGAGTGTTCTGCCGGGGAGGTGCCGCTTGCACCTCCCCGCTTCCCGCTTTATGCTCTGCCCCTATGAAAGCTCCCCGTCTCCCCATCGCCCTTCAGCAAGCCGCTATGCGCAGCCTGCGGGAAAAACTCGCCCAGGCAAACCTGAAGCTCGGGCGCAATTATCCGGAACCCAGGCTGGTGTACCACCAGCGCGGCACTGCAGCAGGCACCGCCTGGCTGGAGTCCTGGGAGATCCGCTTAAACCCGGTGCTGATGATGGAAAACCAGCAGGCATTTATCGAAGAGGTGGTACCTCACGAGCTGGCGCATCTGCTGGTGTGGAAACATTTTGGCCGCGTAGCGCCCCACGGCAAAGAGTGGAAATGGATGATGGAGGCGGTGCTCGGCGTGCCCGCTCGCCGCACGCACCAGTTCGAGCTTGTATCAGTACGCACCAATACTTTCCCCTACCGCTGCTCGTGCCAGCAGCATCAGCTCACCGTGCGCCGTCATAACCGCGTGGTGCGTGGCGAAGCAACCTACCGCTGCGTGAAGTGCGGCGATCCGCTGGTTGCGGAATGATCAAATGAACAATCAGGAACTTTCCTGATCTGACTGATTGCATACAGGAACAACATCCGCTACGTTGCCGGCTCGTTTTGACACGGAGTGTAAGATGTCCCGTAATTTCTCCCTCACCGTCGCCTTTCTGACGACGGCGCTCTCCGGCCACGCGCTGGCCGACGGTATCCATAGTTTTTCCCAGGCAAAAACCGCAGGCGTCAAGATTAACGCTGACGCGCCGGGCGATTTCTACTGTGGCTGTAAGATTAACTGGCAGGGCAAAAAAGGCGTCGTTGACCTCGCATCCTGCGGCTACAAAGTCCGTAAAAATGAGAACCGCGCCAGCCGCATCGAATGGGAACATGTCGTTCCGGCATGGCAGTTCGGCCATCAGCGCCAGTGCTGGCAGGATGGCGGGCGTAAAAACTGCGCCAAAGACCCGGTCTATCGCCAGATGGAAAGCGATATGCACAACCTGCAGCCGGCGGTAGGCGAAGTGAACGGCGATCGCGGCAACTTCATGTACAGCCAGTGGAACGGCGGTGAAGGCCAGTACGGACAGTGCGCCATGAAGGTGGATTTCAAAGAGAAAGTCGCCGAGCCGCCAGCCCGCGCGCGCGGCAGCATTGCCCGCACCTACTTCTACATGCGCGACCGTTACTCGCTTACGCTTTCACGCCAGCAGACGCAGCTGTTTAACGCCTGGGACAAGATGTATCCGGTGACGGCGTGGGAGTGCCAGCGCGATGAGCGCATTGCGAAAGTTCAGGGGAATCACAACCCTTACGTCCAGCGGGCTTGCCAGGCGCAAAAGAGCTAACCTACACTAGCGGCAATTCGCTTACACCGCATGACACATGGAATTTCTGACTATGCGCATTCCCCGCATCTACCATCCTGAACTGATTACCGCAGGCCGTGAGATCGCCCTGTCTGACGACGCCGCCAACCACGTAGGCCGTGTGCTGCGTATGGGCGCAGGCCAGGCGATTCAGCTCTTCGACGGCTCCAACCAGGTGTTCGACGCTGAAATTACGCGCGCCGACAAAAAAAGCGTGCACGTCAACGTGCTGCGCGGTGAAGTGGACGACCGTGAATCGCCGCTGCATATCCATCTGGGACAGGTGATGTCGCGCGGTGAAAAGATGGAGTTCACCATTCAGAAATCCATTGAACTCGGTGTAAGCCTCATTACGCCACTTTTTTCTGAGCGCTGTGGCGTTAAACTGGATGCTGAACGTCTGAACAAAAAGATCCAGCAGTGGCAGAAAATTGCCGTTGCGGCTTGCGAGCAAAGCGGCCGCAACCGGATACCGGAGATCCGCCCGGCGATGGATCTTGAGGACTGGTGTGCTGAAGAGGAGAGCGGGCTGAAGCTCAATCTCCACCCTCGCGCCAGCGCCAGCATCAACACGCTGCCGCTGCCCGTCGAGCGCGTGCGCCTGTTGATTGGCCCGGAAGGCGGCCTGTCGGCTGACGAGATCGCCATGACGGCACGTTACCAGTTTACTGATATTCTGTTAGGGCCTCGCGTTCTGCGCACTGAGACAACGGCGCTCACCGCCATTACCGCGCTACAGGTGCGTTTTGGCGATCTGGGTTGACCCATATTGATGGAGAAAAAAATGATCAAGCTCGGCATCGTGATGGATCCCATCGCAAACATTAACATCAAGAAAGATTCCAGCTTCGCTATGCTGCTGGAAGCGCAGCGTCGCGGCTATGAACTCCACTATATGGAGATGAACGATCTTTACCTGATCAACGGTGAAGCCCGCGCGCGTACCCGCCTCGTTAACGTCGAGCAGAACTACGACAAATGGTACGAATTCGGCAGCGAGCAGGATATCGCCCTGGCCGACCTCAACGTCATCCTGATGCGTAAAGATCCGCCGTTCGATACCGAATTTATCTACTGCACCTATATCCTGGAACGCGCAGAAGAGAAAGGCACGCTCATCGTCAACAAGCCGCAGAGCCTGCGCGACTGCAACGAGAAGCTTTACACCGCCTGGTTCTCTGACCTGACGCCGGAAACGCTGGTGACCCGCAGCAAGGCACAGCTGAAAGCGTTCTGGCAGCAACACGGCGATATCATCATGAAGCCGCTGGATGGCATGGGCGGCGCGTCTATCTTCCGCGTTAAAGAAGGCGATCCTAACATTGGCGTCATTGCCGAAACGCTGACCGAGTTGGGTACCCGCTACTGCATGGCGCAGAACTACCTGCCTGCCATCGTCGACGGCGACAAGCGTGTGCTGGTGGTGGACGGCGAGCCGGTGCCTTACTGCCTGGCGCGTATCCCGCAGGGTGGCGAAACCCGCGGCAACCTCGCAGCCGGTGGTCGTGGCGAACCGCGCCCGTTGACCGAAAGCGACTGGGAAATTGCCCGCCGCGTTGGCCCTACGCTTAAAGCCAAAGGGCTGATTTTCGTCGGCCTGGACATCATCGGCGACCGTCTGACCGAAGTGAACGTCACCAGCCCAACCTGCATCCGTGAAATCGAGGCGGAATTCCCGATTTCGATCACCGGTATGCTGATGGACGCCATCGAAAAACGTTTACAGAAGTAACCCACCAAAGAGTGACAGCGTTGTCGTTTCTCCGCATACTGGACGCTGTCGCTTTTTAAACCAGGAAACAGACCCTCTGACAATGAATTTACAGCATCACTTTCTTATTGCCATGCCTGCACTCCAGGACCCAATTTTCCGCCGCGCCGTGGTGTACATTTGTGAATACAATGAAGACGGTGCGATGGGAATTATCATCAACAAGCCGCTGGAAAACCTCCAGGTAGAAGGGATTCTGGACAAGCTGAAAATCACCACGGAAGAGCGTCTGCCAGAGATCCGTCTTGATAAAGCCGTCATGCTGGGTGGGCCACTTGCAGAAGATCGCGGTTTTATTCTGCATACCCCGCCGGTCTTTTCCTCCAGTATCCGCATTTCGGATAACACCGTTATCACCACCTCACGCGATGTCCTTGAAACACTCGGTACGGCAAATCAGCCTTCCGAAGTGCTGGTTGCGCTGGGCTACGCCTCATGGGAGAAAGGCCAGCTTGAGCAGGAAATTCTGGATAACGCCTGGCTGACCGCGCCCGCGGATATGAACATCCTGTTTAAAACCCCGATTGCCGATCGCTGGCGCGAGGCCGCAAAACTTATCGGCATTGATATTCTGACCATGCCCGGCGTAGCGGGGCACGCCTGATGAGCGGAACGCTTATTGCCTTCGACTTTGGCACCAAAAGCATCGGCGTTGCCGTGGGCCAGCGCATTACCGGCACGGCACGCCCGCTGACGGCGCTCAAGGCCAACGACGGCACGCCCGACTGGAACCTTATCGAACGTCTGCTCAAAGAGTGGCAGCCGGACGACGTGATTGTCGGGCTGCCGCTGAACATGGACGGCACCGAGCAACCGCTTACGGCCAGAGCGCGTAAATTTGCCAATAAAATTCATGGCCGCTTTGGCGTATCCGTGAAGCTGCATGACGAGCGTCTGAGCACCGTCGAAGCGCGCGCCGGGCTGTTTGAACACGGTGGCTTCCGGGCGCTGAACAAAGGCAGCGTCGACTCGGCCTCCGCCGTCATTATCCTCGAGAGCTATTTCGAGCAGGGTTACTGAGCCTCTTTTCACGCGGTAGCCCGGCATGTTCCTATAGCCTGCCCTGCGCCCGGCGCTCAGCCAGGCTCTGTTCAAAATTCTGCATGCCCGCCTGCTGACCCGTTTGAACGATCCCGGGAAGCTGCCAGGTTTTGCCTTCACGGATCAGGTTCGCCGCCGCCGAGGTATTCACCAGCAGCTCATAAAGCGCGACGCGCCCGCCCTGCAAATCCGGGCGCAGCTTTTGCGCCAGAACCGCCCGCAGGCTGCCCGCCAGCTGGGTGCGCACCGGGTCTTTCTCCTGCGCCGGAAAGGTATCCACCAGCCGTTCAATGGCCTGCGATGCCCCGCGCGTATGCAGCGTTGCCAGCACCAGATGCCCGGTTTCTGCCGCCGTCAGCGCCAGGCGGATCGTTTCGCTGTCGCGCAGCTCTCCCAGCAAAATTACATCCGGATCTTCACGCAACGCGCCCCGCAGCGCCTCGGCAAACGTCGGGCTGTGCTGGCCTATCTCGCGCTGCTGGATCAGGCAGCGTTCACTCTGATAGATAAATTCCACCGGATCTTCGAGCGTCAGAATATGCCCGTCGGTGTGGTGGTTGAGAAAATCGACCATCGCTGCCAGAGTGGTGGATTTTCCGCTGCCGGTTGCCCCGGTCACCAGCAGCAGCCCGCTGTCATTCAGCAACAGCTCCGGGATCGCCCGCGGCACGCCCAGCGCAGAAAGTTGCGGGCAGGCACGCGGCAGCAGTCGCAGCGCGACAGAGGCACCCTGAATATGCATAAACGCGCTACCGCGCAGGCGCTGGTTTTCGCCGGTGGTGACGGCAAAATCCACCTGCCCGTTTGCCCACCACGTCCCCTGCTGTTCATCATTAAGCCACTCCCTGAGCAGCACGTTCACGTCCGGAGGCGGAAACGGGGCGGGCTCAAGGCGGCCTAATCGCCGCCAGCGCGGGGGGGCATCACTGCACAGGTGTAGATCGGAGACGTTATGCTTTACACTAAGGGCCACGATTTCTTCCACATCCATAGACTACTCCTCGGAAAATGAACGACATTGCGCATAACCTGGCACAGGTCCGGGACAAAATCTCAGCCGCTGCAACGCGTTGCGGCCGTGCTTCAGAAGAAATTACGTTGCTTGCAGTCAGTAAAACCAAGCCTGCGAGCGCCCTCGCAGAAGCGATTGCCGCCGGGCAGCGGGCGTTTGGTGAAAACTACGTGCAGGAAGGCGTGGACAAAATTTGCCATTTCCGTGACCAGGGGCAGGACGATTTGCAATGGCACTTTATTGGCCCGCTGCAGTCGAACAAAAGCCGTCTGGTCGCGGAGCATTTCGACTGGTGTCACACGATCGATCGTCTGAAGATTGCCGCGCGCCTGAACGACCAGCGCCCGGTGGAGATGGCTCCGCTTAACGTGCTGATTCAAATCAACATTAGCGACGAGAACAGCAAATCCGGCATTGCGCTGAGCGAACTCGACGCCCTGGCGGCAGAGGTGGCAGCGCTGCCGCACCTGACCCTGCGCGGGCTAATGGCGATCCCGGCACCTGAGTCAAGTTATGAAAGGCAGTTTGCCGTAGCACGGCAAATGGCTGTAGCATTTGAGGCGCTTAAAGCGCGCCACACAACGGTAGACACGCTTTCTCTGGGCATGTCGGATGATATGGAAGCCGCGATTGCGGCAGGCAGTACGATGGTGCGCATCGGCACAGCAATTTTCGGTGCGCGCGATTACACCCAATAATAAGGAAACCTAAGGAACGCCATGAAGACGTTGACTTTCCTGCTCTCAACAGTGCTTGAGCTGTATACGATGGCGCTGTTACTGCGCGTCTGGATGCAGTGGGCCCGCTGTGATTTTTATAATCCGTTCTCACAGTTTGTCGTGAAGGTAACCCAGCCCGTCGTGGGGCCGCTGCGCCGCATTATTCCGGCGATGGGGCCTATCGACAGCGCCTCGCTGCTGATGGCGTTTATCCTGAGCGTTATCAAAGCGATCGTGCTGTTTATGGTCATTACCTTCCAGCCGATTATCTGGATCGCTGCCGTTCTGATCCTCATCAAAACCGTCGGCCTGCTGATCTTCTGGGTCTTGCTGGTGATGGCAATCATGAGCTGGGTGAGCCAGGGCCGTAGCCCGGTGGAGTACGCGCTTATCCAGCTGGCTGAACCGCTGCTGCGCCCGATTCGCAATCTGCTGCCGTCGATGGGCGGTATCGACTTTTCGCCGATGATCCTTGTCCTGCTGCTGTACGTGGCTAACATGGGGATCGCCGAGCTGTTACAGGCGACGGGCAACATGCTGCTACCGGGGCTGTGGATGGCGCTATGAGTGCCGTAAGCACCTGCGCTGACGGGCTGGTGTTACGGCTGTATATTCAGCCGAAAGCCAGCCGCGACAGCATTGTTGGGCTGCATGGCGACGAGCTAAAAGTCGCCATCACCGCCCCGCCGGTGGATGGTCAGGCCAATGCGCATTTGACCAAATATCTGGCTAAACAGTTTCGCGTCGCCAAAAGCCAGGTCATCATTGAAAAAGGTGAACTGGGGCGACATAAACAGGTAAAAATCCTCAATCCGCAATCGATCCCGACGCAAGTCGCGGCGCTGACAGAACAGGACTAAACCATGCAGAAAGTTGTTCTCGCTACCGGTAATGCCGGTAAAGTGCGCGAGCTGGCCTCGCTTTTAAATGATTTTGGGCTGGATGTGGTCGCCCAGACCGAGCTTGGCGTGGATTCCGCCGAGGAGACGGGCCTGACGTTTATCGAAAACGCGATCCTGAAAGCGCGCCATGCCGCTAAGATTACCGGGCTGCCTGCCATTGCCGACGACTCCGGCCTGGCCGTGGATTATCTTGGCGGCGCGCCGGGAATTTACTCCGCGCGCTACTCTGGTGAAGATGCCACCGACCAGCAAAATCTGGAAAAGCTGCTTGTCGCCCTGAAGGATGTGCCTGACGACCAGCGCACCGCGCAGTTCCACTGCGTGCTGGTTTACCTGCGCCATGCCGAAGACCCCACGCCTGTTGTCTGCCACGGCAGCTGGCCGGGCGTGATCGCCCGCGAAGCGGCTGGCAGCGGTGGCTTTGGTTACGACCCAATTTTCTTTGTCCCGTCTGAGGGCAAAACCGCTGCGGAACTGACCCGCGTAGAGAAAAGTGCAATTTCCCACCGTGGACGCGCGCTGAAACTGTTACTGGAAGCATTACGTAATGGCTAACCTGCCACCTCTGAGTCTGTATATTCACATCCCGTGGTGCGTGCAGAAATGCCCGTACTGCGATTTCAACTCGCACGCGCTGAAAGGTGAAGTGCCGCACGATGATTACGTTGCGCATCTGCTGGCCGACCTGGACGCCGATGTACCTTACGCACAGGGACGTGAAGTTAAGACCATTTTTATTGGTGGCGGTACGCCGAGCCTGCTTTCAGGCCCGGCGATGCAGACGCTGCTGGACGGCGTGCGTGCGCGCCTGAACCTGGCAGCGGATGCTGAAATTACGATGGAAGCCAACCCCGGCACCGTTGAGGCCGACCGTTTTGTCGACTATCAGCGTGCGGGGGTGAACCGTATCTCCATCGGCGTACAGAGCTTTAGCGAGCAAAAATTAACGCGCCTGGGGCGCATTCACGGCCCGGACGAGGCAAAGCGCGCAGCGCATCTGGCAACGGGGCTTGGCCTTCGCAGCTTTAACCTCGATTTGATGCACGGCCTGCCGGACCAGTCGCTCGACGAAGCGCTGGACGACCTGCGTCAGGCGATTGAACTTAATCCACCGCATCTCTCCTGGTATCAGCTGACCATTGAGCCAAACACGCTGTTTGGCTCTCGCCCGCCGGTACTGCCGGATGACGACGCGCTGTGGGATATCTTCGAGCAAGGTCATCAGCTGTTGACCGCCGCAGGCTATCAGCAGTACGAAACCTCCGCCTATGCGAAGCCGGGCTACCAGTGCCAGCACAACCTGAACTACTGGCGCTTTGGCGATTATCTGGGGATAGGCTGCGGCGCGCACGGCAAAGTGACCTTCCCGGACGGGCGCATCCTGCGTACCGCTAAAACGCGCCATCCGCGCGGGTACATGGAAGGCCGCTATCTGGAGCGTCAGCACGACGTCGAGGCGGCGGATAAGCCGTTTGAATTCTTTATGAACCGCTTCCGCCTGCTGGAAGCCGCGCCGCGTGCGGAGTTCTCGCGCTATACCGGGCTGGCAGAGTCAGTGATCCGCCCGCAGATCGACGAGGCGCTGGCGCAGGGGTATCTCACCGAATGTGATGAATACTGGCAGATCACCGAGCATGGCAAACTGTTCTTAAACTCCCTTCTTGAGCTGTTCCTCGCCGACGATTCCTGAACACAGCGTCAGGATTTTGCATCCCGTTCTGCCAGCTGAGGGAAAGGCTGGCAGAGTATGGGGATGGAAAAATCAAAACAACTCCGCAAGGAAATGACGCCCGAAGAATTACGCCTCTGGTATTTACTCAGAGGACGCCGCTTCTTTGGCTATAAGTTTCGTCGCCAGATGCCGATTGGCACATACATCGTTGATTTTGCCTGTTTTAAAGCCAAGCTGATTATTGAGCTTGATGGTGGGCAACATCAGGATGAAGAAGCATATGACTTACGCAGAACGGCTTTTTTAAAGGCTAACGGCTGGGAAGTGATACGGTTCTGGAACAATGAGTTCAGGGTAAATGAAGAGGAGGTACTGATGGCTATTGTGCAACGATTGCAATGCCTGATGCCCTCACCCTAACCCTCTCCCACAGGGAGAGGGAACTTTGCCCCAGGGGTGAGAGTACGTTTACTCCCTCTCCCCTGGGGAGAGGGCCGGGGTGAGGGGCCCGGCACGCAGAAAACTTACTTCAATGCCGTAGACAAATATTCGTCTGTCATTGCTGCTGCCATGTTTGTCAGAATTTTTTGAGAAATAAAAGCCTCCGTCTGGCGCTGTTTTTTTCTCATTCTGACAAACGGACTGGCACGCGACTCACCACCAAGTAAATACAGTCGTAGAGACATCTTCCCCTCGGATTTAATATTCGCCAGGACAACGAAAATCTTTCAACATATCCACAACCAGCTGATCTTTGAAGGTTAACCCCTGGACCTCGAGGTCGGCACGTCTGGCGTCCAGCGAATAACGTAAAATCAGTTCATCATTGTCGGTTGAGGAAATATCGCGGGCGCTATCCAGCCAGCGTAAAAGCGACCATGGACCGCTAAACATCAGCGCCGAGTTCCCCGTCGCGGCCCTGGGGGTCACATTCATTGTCGTTTTTGATACGGCGCGTGACGTTGGCCAGACGACCGACGTTGATGAAACCGGCCCGTGTGCATAATTCACCTGCTGACCGTCAAAATTCATATTGAGCTGCGTAACCGCCGGGTCCAGATGCAGAACCGAAATATCAAACGCGAGCGCTAGCTTCCGGCCATTCTCGCCCTGGAAAAAGGCTTCGCGTATTTCTGCCGCCTGCTCGAAAAACGCCAGCATATTCGCATCATCCGTCTCGACATCGCCTTTATAACGCCACGGCTGCGAAGAGGTATCGACTTTATCCGCGAGGTGTTTTTTGTAATATTCATCAACAAGGCCGCCCACGCCAAAAAAGCGTTCAAAGTCTGCGCGTTTAACTTCACGCGTGGTATCGGCGAAAGGATAACGTCCCTTAAGCGTGGTGCGGCAAACCTGTCCGATACTCTCCTCAATGCCTTCATTGCTTCTGGCAATAGCCTCCTGGCTGGCGTGATGGTAAACGCTGTCCAGCAGCGGCCCCACCAGGTGGCTCAGCGGATCGGGCCAGGTTTGCGATTCGGCACTGATTTTCAGGGCCGTGTTCGGCAGCGACGGTGAGTTCCCGTTTTTCAGCGCATCGTCGTAAATCACAAACAGCGTGTACTGCTCGCTTAACGCCCCCATCAGCTTGCCCAGCTCCGCGCCGGTCATCGCCGGGCTTCCATCCTGCGCCAGTTCGCGGCTGCCGGTGGCAAATTCACGCAGCGCAGCGAACGGGTTATCCACCCGCTCCCTGAGCAACTTCTTTTCCATGCTGGCGTAAGCGAGGCTCACCTTCTCCGCCGCATTCAGAATGCGCCCTTTGGTGCTGACATTATCCAGCAGCGATTTTTCATCGCTTTTCACCAGCGTCGTCTCCTTCACAATACGCTGAATGAGATTCACCAGCGGCGAGTTGGAGGCGCTGAGCGTACGCAGCATATAGATATTTGCCGTCACGCCTGCCATACCGTAATCCTGCGTGAGCACATTCTCTTTAATGCGAATATGGCTCAGAAAATCCTGCCAGCGCTGGGTATATTCATCCAGATAGAGGGCAAGGATTTGCTGCTGCACCGGGTTAACCAGCGTGCCGTCGTTGCCGATGGCTATTTTGGGAGGCGCAGCGTCCGGCTTCGCTTTTCCCAGGACCCAGGCATCCTCATGCGCTAACAGCATCAGCCCCGGACCCATTTTTTTTTTAAACGCCTCGTAATAACCGGCTCGGGTAAAAAGGCCGGGAATGGCGCTCTCGCTATAGTCATCGCTCAGGGTAAACAGGTCGCCGCCCTGGGATTTAGCCATTTCACCGAGGGTTAAATCCGCTGGCGCATCCTGCGCCAGCGAGGCTTTGATACGCCCGTAAAGGCGGCTGGCTAAGTCTTCGCGTTCCAGCACCGCCCGCGCGTATTTCAGCAGCCCTTCATCCGCATCCTGACCAAAACGCCTCCACTCAGGCACGGCAAAAAGCTGGGTTAGATGCGAGACAAACACCTGACGCTCTTCATAGGGCTGGAGCTTGCCATTTTGCTCCCACAGTTGGGTAATGCTGGCGATCATCTCCTGCTTGTCGAACTTGCCCTGGCCGGAGACCTGCAGATAGAGCTTTAACAGGCTGTAGATACGCGTAGCGTCACTGCTATCAATCGCGTCCTGTAACGCCACCACCACCTGCTGCTGGATTTGCGGCAGCAGCAGTCGTTGCAGGAAATACTGATAGAGCGAATCCGTCGCCGTCGCCACATCCGTGCCGGTATACAGCCCATAACGCCATGACAGTAACGGGTTGAACACATCCAGCGTGCCGTAATCTGGCAGCGAGCGTGACATCGCCAGCAGACGCGGCAGCATGGTGTCGTTCGCCGCCTGGTTAAAGCGGTTAACTTCGCCGCGCAGCGCAGCCACTTTTGTCTCGATGGCATCCAGATAACCGCTGTTGTTGTGATAGCTGTTATAGAAGCCGTTCAGCAAAATAAAGGCGATTACAATGCACAGCGTATGTCCCAGGAAGCGTTGCAGGCGATACTTTGACTGGTTGGCCAGGTTATAGCGCGCCAGATGCAGGTCTTTAACGATCACCTCGCTAAAGGGCTGTTTAAGAAAGTATTGCCGCCCATAGGAGACATCGTTTATCAGGAAGTCCTGGTCATCTGACTTCGCGCTCAGCGATGCCATCACCTCCGGCGACTTATGCTCGACGTAGTTTGACCAGTGGCGAATCACGCTCTGGTTATTCAGCAGGTTAAAATCGATCGGCTGATGGCTGCTGCTAAAATAGATGCCGCGCAGCTGGGTATAGCTTTGCGTTTCATCGTAGCGGGAGGCAAAAAAGATGTTATGCACCACTTCCGCCACCATCCCGGAAAGCAGGTGGAAATCTTGCGGTAACGCGTACATCTTTTTGCGATCCCGGTGGTCATACTCCTCCTGCTGACGCACGATCATTTCGCGTTCCAGACGTTCTTCAAGCAGGGAGAACTCCTCGGCGATCTGGCTACGCAGCCCCGAAACGGAAGCGCTTTTGGCATCGCCATAAGGGAACGTCACGCCCCAGACCTGCTCGCGCTCCTGATCGGTCAGGATCCTGAAATATTCGGTAAAGCCTGGTAACTGATCGAGTTTCGTTACCAGCACGTATACCGGAAAACGCACGCCCAGCGTCTGACGCGCATCCTCAATTTTTGCCCGCAGGCTGGCCGCCAGCTCAAACAATTCGGCTTTATTGCGGCACATCACGTCGGCGGCGGAAAAGGTCAGCACCACACCGTTAATCGCCTTGACCGGACGGTGTTTTTTCAGCGCTTTCAGGATCGCGCGCCACTCGCTGAGGTAGGTTTCCGGCTCACTGATGTATTTCCCGGAGGTATCAAGCCAGATCGCGTCATTAGCGAACCAGCACTCGCAGTTGCGGGTAGGCGAAGCCGGTTTCCCGACCTGATTCAGCTGCTCAGGCAGCGGGAAATTCTGGCCTGACGCGAGGATAGCTGACGTTTTACCGGCACCGGCGGTGCCGATCATCATATACCAGGGCAGCACATCCAGCGGCTTACGCGCCAGGATCACGCGCTGGAAAAACGACAGCGTGCCGTGGCTTTTATTGACGTAATTAACCGCATTACTGATGACCGCCATCACTTCCGCGCTGTTATCGTCCGCGACCGGCCCCTTATTGCGGGCAAACTTATTCAGCAACGTCGGGTTGTCTTTCAGCGCCAGTAGTAATAACCACAAGCCGTATAACAATGCGACCAGCAAAATAACGGCAATGATCGCCAGCCTGACGCTCACCGGCGCAACAGGCCAGCTTTCACCCACCAACAGGAAGGGGCCAAAGACCCAGACAACCACGCACAGCGTCGCGGTCAGCGCAATAAACGCGGGCCAGCCCAGCCAGAGGCAGACCAGGCAAAATGCCGCCAGCAGAATAAAAATAATGCGCGATTCAATGCTCTGCAGAGGACGAGATTCACCAAATCCAAAGAAGGGTCCCAGGAACCAGATGGCGGCGATCAGTAAGGCAGCACAGCACACAATCAGCAGCGTCTTCATAAACCGCGTGGTGAAGACTCTATTTAAATAAGACATTGTCGTCCTCGTTAATACGTGACAAAAAACTCGACACGGCGATTCTTCGCCCTTCCCTGAGCCGTCGCATCGGACGCCACGGGTTGACTACTCCCCACGCCGCGGACTTTCACTTTGCTCTCAGGCAGCCCAGCCGAAATAAAATATTGCGCCACTTCCGCCGCGCGTTTTTCCGAGAGCACAACGTTATTAGGCAAGCCTGGCCGACTGATTGGCGTGGCATCCGTATGACCGACAATCACCACGTCGCCGTTCACGCGTCGGACTTCGCTGGCGATACGTTCTATGACTTTCACCATCTCAGGCTGAACACGGACAGATCCGGACAGGAACAGCGCATCCCCTTTCAGCACCACTTTGCTCTGCTTCTGGCTCTCATCCACGCTCAGAAGCTGCTGCCTGATTTCGTTACGCAGCAGCACCGCCAGTTTCAGACGCATGGCAGGTTGCGCCACGGGCACGCTGAGGTTTTGCATGGCATAGATGCCATTGGTGATGCCGTCGGTGCGCGACAGTAACCAGAATTTGCACCAGAGAAACGACGACGCCACCAGTACGCCAGCGCACAGCGCGCTTAGCCGCACGGGAATGACAATCTTCTCGCGCACCGCAGGGCCGTGCGGCTGCAGCCCATGCGGCGACAGTGCGGACGGAGTGGTGTTGCGCGTGCTTTGGATCAGGGTCAACAGGCGCTGGCGGATCTTGCTGAGCTGGCGGTCACCATCTTCAATAATGCTGTAGCGTCCTTCGAACCCCAGCCCCAGGATGCGCAGTAAAACCTCCAGCACATCCGCGAATTCAGTGGGATTCATGGAGAGGCGGCCAACCAGCAGGAAGAATTTATTCCCGCCGTCGTTGTCCCCTTCGAAGTGGTTCAGCAGGTTGCTCTGCGACCAGCCCGCCTCAAGTCCCCATGCCGTGGTATGCGCCGCCTCATCAAGCGCGGTGCACAGGCAATACCGTACGATCGCCATCTTTTTCCACGGGATGTTCACCTCGTCGCAGACAACGCCGAACAGCGTGATCTGGCTTTTAAGGGTATTTTTAAGGATCTCAACATGGGTAATATCGTTAATCTGCTCCGGCATATCGCCAAGCGCGCGCAGCAGCGGCTGCGCGGCTTCCAGCAGCGGATTCTCCGCCGCCTTCACGCGTAAGATCCGCTGCTGCACGCTTTCGCTTTTCAGCGCGTGTTCGCCACGTGGCGTAGGGTCGCCAACCGATCCTGTTTCCCCTTTCGACGTTGCTTCCGGCTCCTGTATCCAGTCGCCCTGCTCATCCAGAAGGAACTTACCCAACGCCTGCGGCGAGCTGTCTTCGAACTCCGTCGGTTCCGCGGAGACTTGCGGGTTGATATCGTCTTTCATCAGTTCCTGATTCCCCAAAGTTCCATCTTCAGGCCAGGGAACTCACCCGCAATGTGCAGTGCCAGCGCGCCGGTGGTTGAAATCTTGTCCCAGAAAGGCCCATTTTTGAGCAGTTCAAAATAGACGTAGCCCGTGCTGTAGGGGATCTGACGCGGCGGTACCGGCAGCCCCTGCAACACCAGGCCCGGCAGGTGCGAGCGAACCAGTTCATGGAGCTGTTGCGGCGCGCTGATTTTGGCCTGCGCCTGGAACTGCTGCTGCAATACGTCCATCGGCAGCTGCGCATGAACGGCCAGCACCAGGTTTGAGAACGAACGCAGCTCGTTCGGCAACATCGAAGCAGCCCAGACGCCGTTGCCTTTGGCCTGCAGATCAATAAGCTGCCCGGCGCGCACCAGGATCTGGTTCAGCAGGTCATGCACATCGTCGACCAGGGGACGAATGGAAGGATAAAGGCTGGCGTGGTCATAGCCCGGCGCGCTCTTGGGACGACGCGTTTTGGTGCGCACAAAGGTTGAAAGCTCGCCCGCCAGCTTCGCCAGCTCTTCGTAAAGCACGATGGGCGGCAGTTCCGGAATATGGCGCAGGTGGTCGAGAATCGGCTCGTATTTATTGAAAATCTGCAGCAGCAGATAATCCACCACTTCGGAGCTGGCGCTGGCCTTGCCGTCGGATGCCGACAGGCGGTGCGCCAGCATCCCGGCGCGCATTTTGACCAGACCATTAAGATGGGTCAGCCATTCGCTCAGCAGCGGGTTCGCCGCATAGCCGGTGACGGGCGGGATATAATCGTCCAGATGTAACAGCACGCTGCCATCGGGCTGAATGGCTTTCACGCGGGTCAGCGGCAGGCCAATCCACGATTCGGTCATTTCCGTTTGTGACATCAGCCTGAGACGCAGTTTGGCCAGCTGAACCGGCTTCGGCCCCTGGCGAATCGCATTGGTGTCGCACAGTTCCGTCTCTTGCGCGCGAAAACGCGCCAGCGAACTGGCGTCATGCTGGCTGAAGATTGTCTCATCGCTATTATCAAGGCGTAACGGTACCGCCAGATAAATCGTCTTGCCCAGATGTTCTGGCAAAATCGTTAGCGGCTCGGGTAAATCGGCGTGGTCGGGCACATCAAACGGCGTGCCGTCCGGCAATACGCCGCGTGCGGTACGCAGCACCAGCTTGCCATACGACAGCGCCTCGCGGTCGATTTCATACTGCGAGAATCCCCAAAAGAAGGGGCTCAGGGTCGATGCTCTTTTATGTGCGTAGTATTCAAAATAGCGTTCTTGCTGTTGAAAAAGCTGCGGACGAAGAAACAGCCCTTCACTCCAGACGACTTTATTCGTTCTCACGGTTTAATCCATTTCTTTAATTGTTATTGCTGTTTTCTGGAAATGCGCATTCAACTCACGCGAATCATCGCTAAAGAAACTCGGCCGCCACCACGACTTTTTCTTTTCTGGCAGATCCCAACTCGCCAGCCACAGAGAATCATTAAGGCTGCGATAGGCACCAATGAAAGCAAGGCTGCGTGTAGTACCGTCTGGTTTAATCAGAATGGTGCGCGACTCTCCGGGTTGTAAAATCGCTTCATAGACTTTTGAAGCAGCCGCCTGTACAGGCTTGCTGGTCCCCTCAACAATTTCATAGAAATCCGCATTGGTTAAAACATCCAGATCCTTGACGTTATAAATAAATATATTGAGTGGCGCCGGATCGCCCATTTCATTGGGGTTAATATCGCTTGCCGCCAGCAGATTTATTTTTATTTCATCACCATCGGGCGCCGGACTGCTGCTTCCACTACAGGCGACTAAAAAGAGTGACAGTAATAAAACTGCCGTTCCTTTAAGCATGTGTTTTATTTCTTTTCCGCTAAGCATAGGTTTCCACTCAATCCATCCGAACGACGTCATTGTGAGAAGAGTTTTGCCGCCGTAGCGGCAAAACTCTGTCAGCGAACCGGCGTTAATTAGCTGCGCAGGTTAGCTTTTACGTCATAACTGGTAGAAATTACGCCAGACTTCGCGCCTTCGGCGTTCTGCATGACGTAGTCCTGAGTCAGTTTGGTGAAGGCGAACGTCACGCGTTCACGTGGACGCGTTTCGTCTTCGTGGGAACCCGCCGTTTCAACGCGAGTAATAATGACATCAGAGAATTTGATGGTCAGATATTCCAGCGGATCGCCGCCAGCTTTACGAACCACAAACTGAATGTCTTTAATATGCTTACCGGACAGGCAGTAGCTCAGCAGGTTAGTACTGGCCTTATCGACATAGTGCTCAAAGCAAAAATCTTCAACTGTTGCTTTACCTGCGCCGCCGCCGGAGCCGCTGTGCATATTCGAACTCTGTGCGCTAGCCCAATGCCAGGACAGCACTTCGATTTCATTTTTATGGGTAGCATCAAGAGATTCGCCTTCGATGCCATCAATTTTAATAAACATATCCTGAGCCATATGATTTCCTTAATTAGCTCTTATTAACAACGTTACTTAATGAGTAACGAACGAAATGAAGACAAAATATTTTTGTCTTTCACAGTGCGCAAGGATCCCTGCGCAACCGCATCTTTTAAGAATAATAAAGTGATTATTCTTATTACTTTATTGCCTGAATTACGCCACGTCTTTCAGTGACGGTAATTTAGCGACCATGCGCAAAGAAACGGTCAGACCTTCCAGCTGGAAATGAGGACGCAGGAAGAATTTCGCCTGGTAATAACCCGGGTTACCTTCCACATCTTCTACCACCACTTCCGCTGCCGCCAGCGGACGACGCGCTTTGGTTTCCTGCGACGAGTTCGCCGGGTCGCCATCGACATAGTTCATGACCCAGTTGTTCAGCCAGCGCTGCATATCTTCACGCTCTTTGAACGAACCGATTTTGTCGCGCACGATGCACTTCAGGTAATGTGCGAAACGTGAACAGGCGAACAGGTACGGCAGACGTGCAGAAAGATTGGCGTTGGCCGTGGCGTCTGGATCGTAATATTCCGCCGGTTTCTGCAATGACTGCGCGCCAATAAACGCCGCGTAATCGGTATTTTTACGGTGTACCAGGGGAATAAAGCCATTCTTCGCCAGCTCCGCCTCGCGACGGTCGGAAATCGCAATTTCCGTCGGGCATTTCATATCCACGCCGCCATCGTCGGTCGGGAAGGTATGGCACGGCAGATCTTCCACCACGCCACCGCTCTCTACGCCGCGAATCATGGTGCACCAGCCGTAGTGTTTGAACGAACGGTTGATGTTCACCGCCATCGCATACGCGGCGTTAGCCCAGACGTATTTGCTGTGATTCGCGCCGTCGGTATCTTCTTCAAAATTGAAGTTATCCACCGGGTTGGTGTTGATACCGTAAGGCAGACGAGCAAGGAAGCGCGGCATCGCCAGACCGATATAACGAGAATCCTCAGACTGACGCAGGGAGTTCCACGCGGCATACTCCAGGTTCTGGGTAAAGATTTTCGTCAGATCACGCGGGTTAGCCAGCTCCTGCCAGGAGTCCATCTGCATCACCGATGGCGACGCGCCGGTAATAAACGGCATGTGAGCGGACGCCGCCACCTTGCCGATGGAGGAGAGCAGATCCACATCCGGCGCGCTGTGGTCGAAATGGTAATCCGCCACCAGGCAGCCGTAAGGTTCGCCACGAACAGGGCAGCCTGACGGCTGCAAATTGAAAAACACGACCGTCTGCCTGGCCCGTAGTTGCCATACGCTGAGTGGAATATGTATGATCTAACTACATATTTTCCTCAGGACCTTTCTCCATGATGACCCGCAAAAGTATCGATACCGTCCTCCTCTCCGTTGCCGCTGATAAGCTCTCTCAGCGTGAATGGGACTGGATTAAACTGATGAAGCCCATGGATCCGCCTCCGGTAATGGTCGTCGCTGCCATACTGGAGCACCGCAACGATACTGCCGCTCTCACTCGCCTGCAGGATACCGGAGATTAATCTGCCCCATGTTGTCCGGTTTTACCCCTCGCCCACTTAAAAAACTCTTTACAGCCAACCAGTGTTGGACCTCCTTCCTCGATGCCGGCGGCCTGCGCGATATCGAGGTCGAAGCCGTCACAAAAATGCTCGCCTGCGGTACCCGCATCACCGGCGTGAAGGAGTATGGCTGTGATAATCCCGGCTGCCCGCATGTAAAATACATTACCAATACCTGCCACAGTCGCGCCTGTCCCTCCTGCGGGAAAAAGGCCACTGATATCTGGATTGCCGCTCAGCTCAACCGCCTGCCGGACTGCGACTGGATACACCTCGTCTTCACCCTGCCCGACACGCTGTGGCCCCTGTTTGAGGTCAACCGCTGGCTGCTTAATGACCTCTGCCGCCTGGCAGTCGATAACCTGTTGTATGCCGCCAGCAAGCGTGGGCTGGATATCGGCATTTTCTGCGCAATTCATACCTATGGTCGTCGTCTCAACTGGCATCCGCATGTGCACGTCTCCGTCACCTGCGGCGGTATTGATGCGCACGGCAAATGGAAAAAAATCAGCTTCCGGAAGGACACCATGCGCGCCCGCTGGATGTGGAATATCCGTCAGCTGCTGCTGAGCGTCTGGTCTGATGGCATCGCAATACCCCCTTCGCTGTCGCATATCACCACCGAATCACAGTGGCGCAGCCTGGTACTGACCGCCGGAGGCGATTACTGGCATGTGTACATGTCCAAAAAGACGGCGGGTGGCAAAAACACCGTGAAATATCTGGGCCGTTACCTGAAAAAACCGCCGATAGCAGGCTCCCGGCTGGCACACTATGCCGGCGGTGCCACGCTGAGCTTCCGCTACCATGACCACAATACGGGTGAGCAGGCTACAGAGACGCTGACGCAGCGGGAAATCGTGGCACGCCTGAAGCAGCATATCCCGGAGAAGTTCTTTCGGATGGTGCGGTATTTTGGCTTTCTGGCCAACCGGGTGTGTGGAGAAAAGTTGCCAGCGGTCTACAGCGCACTGGGGATGGATAAACCGGAGGCGGTGGCAAAGGTGTGCTACGCGCAGATGAGCAAGCAGTTCCTGCGACGCGACCCGTTTGAATGCGTGTTGTGCGGAGGGAAGATGGTATACCGTCGTGCGGTGGCCGGCCTGAATGTACAGGGGCTGAAAACTCATGCCCGGGAGATCAGTCTGATGAGGTATATCCCGGCCTGATGCAGGAAAGATCCGCCAGTCGGTTGTAAAAAGCACATAAAACGACCTGAAAAAGCACAAATAACAACCATAGTGCAGGATGCAGACTAACCCGGCAACATACAAATCGGATGGTGATTAAATTTTAGTCAGCTTAATCCGGAGCAGAAATGGTTCCAAATTCCTATACGTCAAGCGTACAGCCCTTGGTGAAGGCCGTCGGGAAGAAGTAGAGCACCACCGGGCCTTTCTTCAGCGCCTGCTGAAGGGAGAAGGTCAAGGGTTTACCGCCCAGCGCACCCTGAAGGCTGAAGTCCGGCGCGTTGGCACCTGCCTCAAGGGCGGCATGGGCGTTTACTGCGAAGAGGGAAAAGCTCAGTACGGCAGCGGCAGACAAGGTTTTCAAACGATTCATGGTCGACTCCATCAGGGAAAAAGGGGGCTTTATGAATAATAGTTCGCACGCTAACCCCTGAAGGTTTCGCTCAATGATAAAAAAAGTCCGCAGGGGTCGCCTGCGGACTTTTTATGGCCTCCGGGGAGGATTATTTATCCTTCTCGACCATGAGCGGTTCAATATCGCTCTCTTTTTTCACCACCAGCGTTTCATCCCCGCGCAGGCAGGTTCCGCCGTAGTTTCCCCCCACGGTAAAGGTGCACACCTGAATGTATTTTCCGTCTACTTTTGGCAGGCACCACAGCTGCTGGTAAATGTTTTTACGGTCAACAAACTTGCCGCTGGATTTATCCAGCAGTTCGTCCTGCGCGCTAATCAGATCGATATTGCTGCCGCAGCGCCCGGCGATGGGTTTCACGGCGTAGCCGGTCGTTTTCAGCAGGTCGTTAACCTCAAAATCGGTATCCAGCAGGTAGCGGTGGTTCGGGAACAGCTGCCACAGCACCGGCAAAATCGCCTTGTTGCCGGGGATCACCGTCCAGAGCGGTTCGAAGACCAGCACTTCCGGGCGCAGCAGCACGTCGATCAGACGCACTTCCCCTGCCGGGTGCCCGGTCCGGATCGGTACGGCGGCATACTCGGTTTCACTCACCTCGCGGATCTGCTCGATCGCCGTTTCCCACGCCCAGGTTTTCCAGACGCAGTTGACGGGCCGGCCTTCATCGTCAATCAGTTGTCCGGCGGGATCCCAGCTCAGCGCGCCAAGGCCGTGGAGGATTTTGGTATCAAACCCCGCCTGCATCAGCGAACGCTGAATAAAGAGGGCGTGATAATCTTCCTCGACGTCGTTGTCCTGCATGATGTGCACAAACGGACGCGCATGGCTGTGCTTCCACGCGCCGGTCAGTTCTTCCAGCAGCCCTTCCGCCGGGTTGTGGCCGGTTCCGCGGTAGCCGTTTTTCACCCACTCCTCGAGGATTAATCCCCCTTCCGTGTGGCAGGAGGCGGAGTCCGCGTTGTATTCGTACACCTTGATGCCGCGCTCATCCATGCAGAAATCCATACGGCCAGTGATCATATGGTGACGTCGCCACTGCCAGGAGAGGCGCAGGCGCGGCCAGAGGATTTTAGGGATGTCGAAAAGCGCCAGTAAGTTATCGTCTTTCAGCACTTTG
>JZSA01000340.1:0-80703 GCA_000956155.1 Cotesia vestalis | reverse complement strand
TCATCCAGCCTAAAATTTCCGTGTCGGTGAAGGTGTCGTGCAGCGTGTAGCAGCCGTTCTCGACGGTCATGCGCAGCTCGCGCGTCCACTGCTGCCCCAGCGGGAGCGGAGCGTGAATGACGTTCTGCTCCGCAATGCGGACCTTATCGCCGCAGAGCTGAGTGATGACGGCAACGTGCCCGGTTTCATGGAACTCGCCGCCCTTTTGCCAGATCAGCAGCGCTCCGGCGCGCGGCGCGCGCTGCGATCCGTTGGCGAAGGCCTGCAGCGGCAAAATATTGTCGTTCACTACCTCACGCAGGAAGCGCAGGGAGAAGATCTCCCACGCCATGCCGACGTCGGTAAAGACAACACCGTAATTGAGAAAAAGAAAACGACGCGCAAACTCAACACACTGCCACTTGTGGCCCATGTATTCGTTGCCGATATAGCTTCGGAATTCCGCGTCTTCCGGGTAGCGGCGCGGGTCGAGGCTGTCGTAATTGGATGAGTAAATCGCCACACCACCTGGCGCATAGCCTAATAACGTCCCGAAGGGTGCATCACTGCTTAACGTTCCTTTACGCATGTATCCAACCTAAAGCTGGCAGGCGGCAATTTTAGTAAGGTTGTCGTCGTCTGCACGTTGAGATTAACCTGACAGAGGTGGATTTATCATACACCTGCGATCGCAGAAATATAGCGCCACGTTGGATAACGCCTCTCATCGTTAAACCGTTTTGTCATCTCCTGCTACACTGCCTCAACACATCACTCAAAAGGCAGGCCAACATGTCAGACAACAACACCTATCAGCCACCGAAAGTGTGGGAATGGAAGCAGAATGCCAACGGCGGCGCGTTCGCCAACATCAACCGTCCGGTGTCGGGCGCGACGCATGAGAAGGAACTGCCGGTCGGCTCGCACCCGCTGCAGCTCTACTCCCTGGGCACGCCTAACGGCCAGAAGGTTACCATCATGCTCGAAGAGCTGCTGGCGCTGGGCGTGACGGCGGCAGAGTACGACGCGTGGCTTATCCGCATCGGCGAAGGCGATCAGTTCTCCAGCGGTTTTGTTGAGGTGAACCCGAACTCGAAGATCCCGGCGCTGCGTGACCACTCCACCACCCCGCCGACGCGCGTGTTTGAATCTGGCAGCATCCTGCTTTATCTGGCGGAAAAATTTGGTCACTTCCTGCCAAAAGATCCGGCGGGCCGTACCGAAACCCTGAACTGGTTGTTCTGGCTGCAGGGCGCAGCACCGTTCCTCGGCGGCGGTTTTGGCCACTTCTACAACTATGCGCCGGTAAAAATTGAGTACGCGATTGACCGCTTCACCATGGAAGCCAAGCGTCTGTTTGACGTGCTGGATAAACAGCTGGCGCGCGGGCGTTACGTGGCGGGAGAAGAGTATACCATCGCCGATATGGCGATCTGGCCGTGGTTTGGCTGCGTGGCGCTGGGCAGCGTGTATAACGCCGCCGAGTTCCTCGATGCCGGGAAATACACCAACGTCCAGCGCTGGGCAAAAGACGTGGGTAACCGTCCGGCGGTCAAACGCGGGCGTATCGTCAACCGTACCAACGGTGAACTGAACGAGCAGCTGCACGAACGCCACGCGGCGAGCGACTTCGATACCCAGACCGAAGATAAACGTCAGGGCTAAAATGTGCGCCCGGTGGCGCTACGCAACCGGGCGTGAAGACAGTTTTGGGCAGGCTGGTTCACCAAATCCAGCCTGCCTGAGTCGTCCTTTTGTCTCATCAGACTGTAAAAAATCCGCCAGACGCTGGGCGCGCGGCGTGATAACCGCACAGGCATAATCCGCGCGCGGGTTATAGGGCGCGGGGATATCCATCACCGTCAGCCCGGCAATCTGCCGAAGCGCGGCGGCATAGCTCGCATAGCCGATAAACACCTCCGCCTGCCCGCTGAAAATAATCCACTGCGCGGCCAGCATCTCTGCCGGGATCGGTGAAGAATCACGCCCGCCCACCAGGGCTATCGCCCGCGTCCTCAACGCCTCGCCCGCCTCTCCCATCCGGCTAAACAGCACCTGGGTGTAATCGCCGGACGGATCGGCTCCCGCCGTGGAAGTGGCAACCCGTAAGTCGCCGCGCATCAGCACCGACCGCCAGTCGTCCTGCGCGAGCAGCACATCGCTGCGCACCGTCAGGCAGAGCCTGTTGCTGGCCAACGGCGTCACGGACGCTGCCCGCCCGGCGCGCTGCAGCGCCAGAGGATGCTCGAGGTTGGCGGAGGCAAACAGGTCGCACGGCTCACCGGCTTCGATACGTTCCCGTAGCAGCCCGGCGGGGCCAAACTGCGTGTCGACATGTTCCGGGAATTGCGCCATCAACGGCTGCCAGACGCTGCGCAGGCTGCCCGCCGCCAGCACGCGCATCAGTCGATCCCCTGATAGTGGGTGCGGTAGAAGCGCTGATACCAGTCGTCTGCCACCTTGCGCATGTCTACATCCGTAAACTTCTGCGGGTAGAGCTTTTTCGCCATCCACAGTTCGCCAATGCCCATTGCTTCCGGCATTGGGTAACCCCAGGCTTTGGCGTAGTCGGGCATCAGATAGACGCGGTGGTGTTTGACCGCATCAATCACCTGCCACTGCGGGCTTGTCATGATCTCATTGACGACGGACGGGTAGCGGTCCTGCACGAAGATCACCTGCGGGTTCCAGGCGATGACCTGCTCCATCGCCACGGTTTTGAAGCCCTGAATGGTCGATGCGGCGACGTTAACCGCGCCCGCGTGCGCCATCATCAGCCCGGTGTATTTCCCCGAGCCGTAGGTGGTGAGTTCCGGGTTAGCCATATAAGCGCGGACGCGTTTTTCGGCAGGGATAGCCTTCAGGCGGTCGCTCACCTTTTTGCGGCCCTGGTCGGTCGCCTCAATTAACGCCTTCGCTTCCGGCTGCTTATTGACGATCTCGCCAATCAGCGCGATCCCTTCGCGCAACCCCTGATCGTAGGCTTTTTCCTCGTCGGCCATGGTCGGGTTCAGTTTGGCTTTTTCACCGGCGGCATCGTGGCGCAGGGAGATCGCCACGACCGGGATGCCGAGGCTGGCGATTTTGTCGATCATCTCCTGCGGCGCATAGTTCGTGACAAACACCACCTGCGGTCTGAGCGCTACCAGCTTTTCCGGATCGACGTGCGTGAGATCGCCCAGCGTCGCTTTCTGGTTCAGCTCTGGCGCGAGACGCGCATAGCCCTCGCCCAGCTGCTGCTTCCAGTTCGCCATCACGCCGACAATTTTGTCAGTGGCATGCATTTGCACCAGCAGGTTAAGGGTTTGATGCTGAAGCACAACCACCCGATCGACGTCGTCGGGAATCGTCACCGTGCGGCCAATCTGGTCGGTTATCTGGCGAGACGCCTGAGAAGAAAGCGGAAGTAAAATCAGGGCGCAAAACGCCACTGCCTGCCAAAAGCGCTGTTTCATAATGTCCTCACATATCGTTATGCAATGGATTATATAACGATTGGATAAGGAAGTCGTGGTGTGCTTTGGGAGTAGGTACCGTCGGTACGGTGAAGCGACTATGGCCCTGATAAGGGGACGCTCGCCGATCCGTGCCGCAAATCCTCCTCTTTTTTCAACATCATATTTACAAGCCCGGATAATCTGGCAAGAATCGATTTATCTTCCCAGGAACAGACGCATGAAACAGGACAGACAGCAGAACATTATTGCCTTGCTGAGCCGCTGCGACTGGCTGACGACCGAGGCGCTGGCAGAACAGCTTGCCGTCAGCAAAGAGACGATCCGCCGCGATCTGAACGGGCTTCAGCAGCAGGGGCGGATCCTGCGCCAGCACGGACGGGCGCGGCTGCTCCATCCGGCCAGTCGCGACGGCGGCGAGCCGTTTGGCGCGCGCCTGAAAAGCCATTACGCCGACAAAGCCGATATTGCTCGCCACGCGCTGGCGTGGATCGGCGAAGGGATGACCCTCGCCCTTGATGCCAGTTCGACCTGCTTTCACCTGGCGCGCCAGCTCCCCGACTGGGATCTCACCGTGTTTACCAACAGCCTGCCGATCTGCCACGAAATCGCCAGGCGCGAGCGGATCACGCTGATCTGTTCCGGCGGCACGCTGGAGCGTAAGTACCGCTGTTACGTTAACCCTGCCCTGGCGACGCAGCTTAAAACCCTGGAGATTGATCTGTTTATCTTCTCCTGCGAGGGCGTCGACGAGGAGGGTAACCTGTGGGATCCGACCGAGCATAATGCCGCGTTTAAGGCCCACCTGCTCCGCCGCGCCAGTCAGTCGCTGCTGCTGATTGATAAAAGCAAATTCCAGCGCTCAAGTGAGGTGAAAATCGGCCAGCTTTCGCAGGTGACCGAGGTGATCACCGACGCTCACCCTTCGAGACGGTAGCCCGCCATAAAGTAGCGCAACGCCACACTTGAGTGCGTGTCTCTGAAGAAGTCCATCACCATGTCGCGATCCAGCCCGTAGCGACGCGTTAAAATTCCTGCCTCCCACGCGCTCAGCTGGCGATCCCCGGTCTTCTCAAACATTCGATGCGAAAAGCCCAGCACGAAGCCGCGCTTATAGTCAGAGCAGAAGTGTGCCACGTTCTTTGCCGTATCGGCCTGTGCCGCGCGCATGCCCGCCATCAGCCCTTTTCCAAAATGGTTATCCATCGCTACGCCCTCATCGTTGTATATAAAATTATATAGCGATATTTTAAGCGATATCCAGTGAAAATGAAGGCCGCACGTGGCGGCCTTGAGGTGATTACGCGGAGAGGCGGAATTTCTGGACGGAGCGCTGCAGATCTTCCGTCTGGCGCTCCAGGGCGGAGGCCGCGGCGGAGACCTGCTCCACCAGCGAGGCGTTCTGCTGGGTCACGCCGTCCATCTGGGTAATGGCGATACCAACCTGCGAGATGCCCTTGCTCTGCTCTTCCGAGGCAGAGGCAATCTGCTTCATGATGGTGGTCACTTCGGTGATATCGCGCAGGATCGCTTCCATGGTGGTGCCGGTGTCATTAACCAGTTGCGCCCCCTGCGCCACGCGGGCAACCGAATCGGCAATCAGCCCTTCGATCTCTTTGGCCGCATTGGCGCTGCGGCTTGCCAGATTGCGCACCTCACCGGCGACGACGGCGAAACCGCGCCCCTGTTCACCCGCACGCGCCGCTTCCACCGCCGCATTGAGCGCCAGGATGTTGGTCTGGAACGCGATGCTGTTAATGACGGTAGTGATTTCCGCAATTTTCTTCGAGCTGCCTGAAATACCGCTCATGGTCGACACCACCTCTTCCACCAGCGAGCCGCCCCGGCTGGCGGTGGTTGACGCCACATCCGCCAGTTCGCTGGCCTGACGCGCGCTTTCGGCGTTCAATTTTACCGTCGCGGTGAGCTGCTCCATGCTGGCGGCGGTCTCCTCCAGCGCAGCGGCCTGCTCTTCGGTGCGTGAGGAAAGGTCGTTGTTGCCGCTGGAGATCTCGGTTGCGCCGCGCCAGATATTTTCACTGCCGGAGCGGATGTTGCTGACCGCTTCACGCAGGCTGTCCTGCATCGCACTGAGCAGCGGCACCAGTTGCCCGACGCAGTTGCGGCCAATGGGTTCAATCGGCTGGCTGAGATCGCCCTGGGCAATCTGGCGGAACTGATGACGAATGCGATCCAGCGGTTTCACCAGCAGTGCCACCAGGTAGCGGTCGGTAAACAGCAGGATCAGCAGACCGATAATCGTGGCAACGACGATCACCGTGCGGGTCATGCTGGTCAGCCCATCCACCACCACGCGCGTGGTGTCGAGCCTGTCGCCTGCGGCCTGGTTAAAGCGTTCGGCTGCGGCACCAAAGGCGCGGCTCAGCGGCGGGGTGACGTTGTTCGCCTGCTGGCGATAGCCCTCCAGCGAACCTTGCTGCGCCTGCTGCATCTGCGGCGTTACGCCCTGATCGAGCAACGCCTGCCAGGTGCCGATCACCTGGGCGGAGATCTGCTCATCCATCGGGCCTGGCGAAATGGCCTTCATCTGTTCCAGTTTTTTGGCCATGTTATCCAGCGCCTGCTTCACTGAGGCTAAATCAGGCGTGCCGCCTGCGGCTTTGGCCTCCATTGCGCGGCCAAGACGGGTGACAAAGCGAAAGTACTGATCGTTACCCTGGCTCAGCACCGTCATCTGCTGCACCAGCTGACGGTCAACATCGTTACCCTCGGAGACGCGGGAGAGTGACCAGGTGCTGTACAGGCCGACCCCCGCCCACATTAAACAAAAGATCCCGAGTATCGTCAGCATAACGAAGCGGATCGTGAAATTACGAAGCATCTGCATTGAGTTTTCCTTGCCGTGAGGGGAGATTCGCCCAGAGGCGAGACTTAATCTCGTTATCGGCAGGAAATGGCGAAGGTATACTGTTTCGCGACTCTTTTTCTCACATTTTTTATTTTCCCTTTCCCAATCAGAAAACGATAATCGCGGTGCAGCAATACCCCCTCAAAATATATGTTTTTACATTTCAGCAGATGATGAAATGTAAACTTGCCGCACATTCAATTTTTTCTCCCCACCGGGTACGCTTTTTTGTTCATCTGAATTTTCAATCAATCACGCCAGTATTGATCGTTACCGATAAAATTAGCCTGCTAACCATCCAATCATATTGATACTACAAATGTATTTGCTTTTGTTTATTTGTTTAATTTATTTAAATTGGCTTAATTTAGCTTTAAGTTTTATTACATCCAAAATGGCCAGGATGTTTCTTACTTTTACTTTTTTCATTTAAAAAGGAGATCTGTTCAATCAATCCCATTCAGAGAAAAACAAATGCGAAATTCAATGAAACGTACGCTGATCTCCCAGTGTATTTTACTGGCCTTAACCTCTTTTGGCGTCAGTGCAAAAACAACGCCGATGTATCCAGACGTTCCGACAAAATCATGCGAGAGCGGAAATAACAGCCAGACGTGCGGATTAACAGAATATACCGACGGTAATTATTATCAGGATCCTGGTGCGACCAATGCCGTTATGGCTGACGCCACCGCTACCAATATTTATATGGACGGCCACCGTAAGAGCGGCGATACCCAGTCGTTAACCGTATCGGGCACGAATATGTCCGGCCATTATATTCAGGGCAGTAACGGCGGAACGGTCAATATTACCCTCAATAACGGCGCAACCGCCGATATGATTGAGGCTGGCAAGGTGGAGGCCACCACAAATACCACCGTTAACGTCGACCATTCGACGCTGAACGGTGAGAGCAGCACGGGTAAGTACGATAATCATAATAAAGATTATATGATGGGGTCCGCGATTTTCCTCGATCCCATGGATAAAGGCTATCACACCGTCAATATTACCAACGGCAGTGCGCTGCACGGGAGTATTGTGAGCGCGGGTGAAGGCGCACAGGCTATTTCCATGAGCAACAGCGCCATGGATAAAGGGGGTATTTATGCCGGCAGCCTTACATCAGATACCACTGTTTCTCTGACCAGTGCGACCGTCGATGCTTCGCAAAGTCTGATTGCAAAAAATATCGACTCGCTGGCCGAGGCGCTGTTTAAAAAAACTGGCATCAAAATTAATAACCCTGACGAATTCAACGATCTTGCCGTGGCGCTGTACGGCACCACCAACACTACGCTTGCCATGAATAACAGCACCGTAACCGGCGACGTGGCGATACTGAATGACAAAGGCACCACGACGGTAACGATGACCAATAAAAGCGTGGTGAACGGTGACGTAACGGTAGACGGCAGTACCGCCACCACGCTGCTGGTCGATAACAGTACGGTTAACGGCGACGTGGATACCAGCCACAACAGCGGCAATACCACCGTAACCCTGCAAAATAACGCGACCGTAAACGGCGATGTCAAAACCGGCTCGGGCGATGACACGCTGGTATTGACCAACAATTCTCACGTCAACGGCAACGTGGACGGCGGAGCCGGCAGCGATACGCTCTCAATGGACGCAGGCAGCTCCATCACCGGCCAGATCAGTCAGTTTGAAACGGTGAATACCACCAGCGATAACAGCATCACCATCGATAAGATCAACGATGCCACCACCTGGAGCCTGCAGGATGGCTCAACCCTCGTGGCGAGCACCACCGGCAGCAACGCCCGGGTGAGCATGAGCACCGACAGCTTCGTCAACTTCGGTACCATTACCGGTGCAAATAACGCCATCATGGTCACCAGCATTACGCCAACGGCGCAAAACAAGAGCAACGTGATTCTCGGCACGTTCAGCACCGCCAGCAGCACCGCGCCGCAGAACTATGCAGCCGCGACCTTCACCAACGGCGAGAACAGCGTTGAGAACCGCAGCGGCGCGTACAATTATGACAACAGCCTCGACATTGTGCCAGCTGATGCGGCCCCGCAAACGATGCTGGCCGCTGATAACAGCTATAACTGGAACGTGGTGTTCAACAGCGCGCAAGGCTCGCTGGCAAGCGACGTTCAGGGGCTGATTGCCGGGTTGGACGCTGCCGAGCAGGCCGGTCACCAGGTTGCGGACGACATCAGCAACCACATGAACCAGGTGCACCTGGCGAATCTGCTGGGTCAGCAGCAGGACGGCGCGCAGGTCTGGGGCGACTTCCTCTATCAGAACGGAAACTTCAGCAACGACGTCGACTATAAAAGCATTACCCAGGGCGCGCAGGGCGGTGTCGACTGGACGGCGCACATGGACAACGGCGACAGCGTGACCGGCGGTATTGCCCTGGCCTGGACCCGCAGCCGCGTGCAGGACACCAGCGACGGGGTCGATAGCTTTAAGGACAGCGTTTACGGCAACTACTACAGCGTCTACGGCGGCTGGCAGCAGGCGCTGAACGGTAAATCCTGGGGCATGTTCGCCGACGGCAGCTTCAGCTATGGCGACATGCGCTATACCCTCTCAGCCAATAACGTGACGGGCAATACCAGCGGGATGACCGAGGCGCTGAACGGCTCCACCGACGGCAACCTGTACATTGCCCAGGCGCGTACCGGTGTGAACGTCCTGCTGCCAGGCGAAACCCTGCTGCAGCCGTACGCGACGCTTGGCTGGGATCAGACCAAAGCCAACGGCTTCTCCGACAGCGAAGTGACCTTTGCCGACAGCCAGGTCTCTTCCTGGAACGGCGGCGCGGGGGTGCGTTTGACTACCACCCTGACCGATCTGAACAAGAACGTGCAGGTGATGCCGTGGATTGACGCGCGCTTCCAGAAAGAGTTTAGCGACGATACCGACATCAAGGCTGCGGATTATCACAACACCTCCGGGCACAACAACGCGATGGGTATCTTTGGGGCAGGCATCAACGCCACCATCGCGCATAACTTCTCGCTGAATACCGGCGTGTATGTGGGAACGGGTGACGTGGATAACGATGCCAGCGTTCAGGCGGGGATGAGCTACAGCTTCTGATCCCCTTCACTTCCCGGCAGCGCGACGCTGCCGGGGCAAGCCTGTTTTGCAAGCCGGGCGTGCCCGGCTTGTTTGCGTTCAGCGCAAATACTTCTCGAACCATCCCAGCGTGCGCGTCCAGGCCAACTCTGCCGCAGCCTCGTCGTAACGGGGTGTGGAATCATTGTGAAACCCGTGGTTTACGCCGGGGTAGATATAAGCCTCGTAAACCGTGTTACTGGCTTTCAGCGCCGCCTCATAAGCGGGCCAGCCTTCGTTAATGTTCTTATCCAGCTCAGCGTAGTGCAACAGCAGCGGCGCCTTGATTTTAGGGACATCCGCCGCCGCAGGCTGGCGACCGTAGAACGGCACCGCGCAGTTCAGCTCGGGATACGCCACCGCCGCCGCGTTCGACACGCCGCCGCCATAGCAAAAACCCGTGATGCCGACCTTGCCGGTCGCCTCAGGGTGCGTTCGCATAAACTCGACGGCGGCAAAGAAGTCGTTCATCAGCTTTGTCGGGTCGACCTTCTGCTGGAGCACTTTGCCCTCTTCATCATTGCCCGGATAGCCGCCGACCGAGCTTAAGCCGTCCGGTGCCAACGCGATGTACCCGGCTTTGGCGACGCGTCTCGCCACATCTTCGATATAGGGGTTCAGGCCGCGATTCTCATGCACTACCACCACCGCGGGCACGTTGCCGCTGGCTTTAGCCGGTTTGACCAGATAGCCGCGCACCTCGCCGTGCCCATTGGGCGACGGATAGTGAATGTATTCAGGAAGAATATCGGGGTCGGTGAATTTAACCTGCTCGGCCAGCGCATAGTTGGGCTTAAGCATGTTAAACAGCGCCAGCGCCGTTACGCCGCCCACCGCATAGCGTGCTGCAAGATTCAGAAACTCGCGTTTGGAGATTTTACCGTGCGCGTAATAGTCGTAGTAATCGAGCAATTCCTGCGGAAAATCTTTGGCGGTCAGGCGCGTCATCGCATCTCTCCGGGATTTGTGATTTGATAAGCATAGAATGAAAACGTTGTTTCGAAAATTCATCGACAAGAAAGGAGACATCATGTCCTGGCATCCCTACCCTGGCCGCTACGAAAATATGCAGTACCGTTTCTGCGGGCAAAGCGGCCTGCGCCTGCCCGCGCTGTCGCTCGGCCTGTGGCACAGCTTTGGCCACGTTCAGGCGCTGGAGTCCCAGCGCGCGCTGCTGCGTAAAGCGTTCGATCTCGGCATTACCCATTTTGACCTCGCCAATAACTATGGCCCACCGCCGGGCAGCGCCGAAGAGAACTTTGGTCGGCTGCTGCGCGACGATTTTGCCGGGTATCGCGACGAGCTGATTATTTCCACCAAGGCGGGCTACGACATGTGGCCGGGGCCGTACGGCTCGGGCGGTTCGCGTAAGTATCTCCTCGCCAGCCTCGACCAGAGCCTGAAGCGCATGGGCGTGGAATATGTCGATATTTTCTACTCCCACCGCGTCGATGAGAACACGCCCATGGAGGAGACGGCTGCGGCCCTGGCGCACGCCGTGCAGAGCGGCAAAGCGCTGTATGTGGGGATCTCCTCTTACTCGACGGAGCGAACCCGGATCATGGCCGGGCTGTTGAGCGAGTGGAAGATCCCGCTGCTGATCCATCAGCCGTCCTATAACCTGCTGAACCGCTGGGTCGATAAAACCGGGCTGCTGGACGCGCTGGACGCTAACGGCACCGGCTGTATCGCCTTTACGCCGCTGGCGCAGGGGTTGTTAACCGGAAAATACCTGAACGGCATTCCGGACGGATCGCGCATGCAGCGTGAAGGCAAGAAAGTGCGCGGACTGACGGAAAACATGCTGACCGAGGCCAACCTGAACAGCCTGCGCCTGCTTAACGAAATGGCGCACGCCCGCGGGCAGACGATGGCGCAGATGGCGCTGAGCTGGCTGCTGAAAGACGAGCGCGTCACGTCGGTGCTGATCGGTGCGAGCCGCCCTGAGCAGCTTGAGGAGAACGTTCAGGCGCTGGAAAACCTGCGCTTTACGGACGATGAACTGGCGCGAATTGACCAGCACGTTGCGGATGGTGAGTTGAATCTGTGGCAGGCGTCGTCAGATAAGTAAAGTGAACGGGAATACCCCCACAGCCGTATATTCCCCTCACCCTAACCCTCTCCCCAAAGGGGCGAGGGAATGGTTCGATGCGCGCATAAATTTGTGCGCGATGGAAATTACTTCTTACTGATCTTATCCAGATACCCCATCACGAACGCCGACAGGACAAACGTCAGGTGGATAATGACATACCACATCAGCTTGTTGTCCGGTACGTTCTTCGCATCCATAAACACGCGTAAAAGATGGATGGAGGAGATCGCCACAATGGAGGCGGCCACTTTGTTTTTCAGCGAGGTGGCGTCCATTTTGCCGAGCCAGCTCAGCTTTTCTTTGCGCGCGTCGATATCCAGCTGAGAGACAAAGTTCTCATAGCCGGAGAACATCACCATCACCAGCAGCCCGCCGACCAGCGTCATGTCCACCAGCGACAGCAGCACCAGAATTAAATCCGCTTCCGCAATGGAGAAGATGTTGGGCAAGACGTGAATAATTTCCTGGAAGAACTTGATCGTCAGAGCGATAAGCGCCAGGGAGAGGCCAAAGTAGACCGGCGCCAGGATCCAGCGAGAGGCGTACATTGCGTTTTCAAAAAAGCGTTCCATAGAGTCCTGTCTGCAAACGAAACCAGCGCTCAGTATATCTCAGGAGCGCTTACTGTTTGCAACAGCTAACCAACAAAGCACTTACACTTCCTGTGGGTTTACATCTGGGCGCGCATATTCCGGCCACACCAGCGCCACCAGCTCCGGGTAGGCTTCAAGGCTGAACTCGCGAAAACACTGGCGCAGATTTAATACGTCCAAATCCGAATACGAGACCTTCTCGCCATTCAGACAACGCTTTTTGATATTGTCATAATATTTGTACACCGCCGAATTCAGGTCGCTGCAGCGGCGCTGTGCTTCAAACAACCCGGGCGTATCATTAATTTCAGCCATTTTCATGCGCTTAATAGTCGCATGCAAAAAGTCGATATATTCATGATTGACCCGCCAGTACCAAACCGGCGTTATCGCGTTCATCAATACCGAGAAATGATCTTCCCCTTCCTCTTTTGTCATCGGCTCTGGCTGTGGCGGGACGCTGGCATCCTTCGATACTTTGGTTTTATTGAACTCTTGCATCAATAAAAGAACGCCGGCGGTCAGTAATAGCAACGTAATGACCGTAAAGAAAATACTGTTCATGGGTAGGCTCCATTTTTTTTGATTTTAAAATTGCCTCATGTTATTGTCAACGAATCTCACCCCAATACTAACCCCACCCTGTTGAAATTAAAGGACGTTACAATGCTGCCCGACAATCTCGTCCCGGCTAAGTACCACATCACGCCTGTGGAGCAGCCTGCGAAGGAAGCAGAAAAAGAGACGAATTTCACTCAGGGAAAAAGAAAGCTCTCCGATTATGAGTCCGAAATATTAATTGGTGTCTCACAGTCCGGTAAATCCCGTAATATGTTGCTGGAAGAACACGACCGCCATATTAAGGATCGCTTGTTTCGCGCCGTAAAAATTGAAGCCTTTGCACACCTGCTGGACGATCTGCAAGCCGAGGGCGAAATAGATGCCCAGACCTTAAGTCAAATAATGGCTGAAAAAACCAAAGAAATAAACGAAGCGGGAAATGAAATTTGGCTTAATTTAATTACCCGCGAAAAAAACAACCCCATTTTTTATGACCTCGGGGAAGATTAACGTGAAAGCAGTTAGCGATAATAACGTTTATTTGACTTTAGAAGATAAAAAAAGCGACGAGTTTATCTTAAAGCAGAATCTCGCTGCGTTACGAAACATCAAAAACGCCGAGATGACGCGTATTACCCAGGATCTGGTCTCTATCCCGGCGACGCTGGTGCGCCTGAAATGGCAGAACCGCCGTGAAATTTATGCTTTACAGGTGAAAGAGGAGATTTACGGCGCGGTGATGAATGCCATCATTGAAAAGCATCCGGAGCTGAAAGAGAAGCTCCTCGGACGCCTTGAAGCCCACTACCAGTACCTGCTGGCGCGCGAAACCGCAACCCTGCGCCTGACCCGCAAACTCGCCGAAGGCGACTACCGCACCTCCAGCGTCACCTGCGTCGCGCTTGATGAAGAGGCGCACGCCAGTATTACGGATAATCCTTAATTATCCCTGCTTTTCGATAAAATCTCCTACGCTTAATGGGTAAGTTCACTCAAAAGGAGATCCCTTATGGCACATCACCAGACGAAAATGCAGGACCCCACCACGCAGTATCACACCGGTGAATACCCTAAGCAGAAGCAGCCTGCCCCAGGCGTGCAGTCAAAGATGACGCCTGTGCCGGACTGTGGCGAAGAGAGCTATAAAGGCAGTGGACGACTCCAGGATCGTAAGGCGCTGGTGACAGGGGGCGATTCCGGTATCGGACGCGCTGCCGCCATCGCTTACGCGCGTGAAGGCGCAGACGTAGCGATTAACTACCTCCCGGCGGAGGAAGAGGACGCGCAGCAGGTCAAACAGCTGATTGAAGAGGCGGGACGTAAAGCGGTGCTGATCCCGGGCGACCTGAGCGATGAGCAGTTTGCCCGCTCGCTGGTGCACACCGCGCACGAGGCGCTGGGTGGCCTGGATATCCTGGCGCTGGTTGCCGGTAAGCAGACGGCGGTAGAGAAAATTGCGGATCTCACGACCGAGCAGTTTAAAGAGACCTACGCGGTCAACGTCCTGGCGCTGTTTTACATCACCCAGGAAGCCATCCCGCTGCTTCCGGCCGGGTCCAGCATCATCACCACGTCCTCGATTCAGGCCTACCAGCCAAGCCCACATCTGCTGGATTATGCCTCAACCAAGGCCGCGATCCTGAACTACAGCCGCGGGCTGGCGAAGCAGATCTCCGAAAAAGGGATTCGCGTGAACGTGGTCGCACCGGGTCCAATCTGGACCGCGCTGCAGATTTCCGGCGGCCAGCCGCAGGAGAAAATCCCGCAGTTTGGTCAGCAGACGCCGATGAAGCGTGCGGGGCAACCTGCGGAGCTGGCACCGGTGTATGTCTATCTGGCAAGCCAGGAATCCAGCTACGTCACGGCAGAAGTGCACGGCGTGTGCGGGGGAGAACACCTCGGTTAAGAACCGTTGTGGGGAATAAACAAAGGGGGCCGCGATGGCCCCCTTTTTACATTCACAGTGTGTTACCGACTGGCGTTGCGGTGAAATTACTTCGCCGCCGTTTTCTCTTCACCCACCAGACCAATCTTCAGGTAACCCGCCTGATGCAGCGTGTCCATTACCTTCATCATGGTTTCGTAATCAACGGTTTTATCCGCGCGGAAGAACACAGTGGTGTCTTTCTTGCCGCCGGTGAGCTGGTCCAGCGCCGGAATGACTGACGTATCCGTTACCGGGTCGTTGCCCAGGAACATGGATTTATCGGCCTTAACCGACAGGTAGATTGGCTTTTCCGGACGCGGCTGCGGCTGGCTGGACGAGGCCGGCAGGTTCACCTTCACGTCAACCGTCGCCAGCGGCGCAGCCACCATGAAGATAATCAGCAGCACCAGCATCACGTCGATAAACGGCGTGACGTTGATTTCATGCATTTCGCCGTTATCGTCCAGATTTTCGTTAAGACGCATTACCATAGTATCAACCTAAGCGCAGTTTGGACGCCGCATGTACCGGTTTAACGGCGCTGGCGTTGAGGTCCAGGTCACGGCTTTGCAGCAGCAGAACCTGCGCCGCAACGTCACCCAGCGTGGCTTTATAGCTGCCAATCATACGCGCGAAGATGTTGTAGATAACAACCGCAGGAATTGCTGCCACCAGGCCGATAGCCGTCGCCAGCAGCGCTTCTGCGATACCCGGGGCAACAACCGCCAGGTTGGTAGTCTGCGTTTGGGCAATACCGATAAAGCTGTTCATGATGCCCCAGACGGTACCGAACAGGCCGACAAACGGAGAGATCGCACCGATGGTCGCCAGATAACCGTTACCGCGGCCCATATGACGGCCCACAGCAGCGACACGACGTTCCAGACGGAAGCCGGTACGCTCTTTGATGCCTTCGTTATCTTCACTGCCTGCGGAGAGTTCCAGCTCGTTCTGCGCTTCATTCACTAAAAGGGAGGTCAGGCTTTTCGCGTGGAAGGATGAGGTCATGTCGGATGCCTGATCCAGAGAGCGGGCTTCAGCCAGCTGCTGCTGTTCGCGCTTGAGACGACGCTTCTGCGAAATAAGCTCAACGCTCTTGCTGAAGAAAATAGCCCAGGTGACAACGGACGCCAGGATCAGGCCGATCATCACAATCTTAACCACGATGTCGGCATGATGATACATGCCCCAAACGGAGAGATCCGTCTGCATCAAATTATTACCCACTCTGTATCTCCAGGACGCAAATCACAAATTCTGAGCATAATAATATCAAAACAACGTCGAATTGATAGTAGTTCTCATTAGTATTTACATAGTGCCGTAAATTTCACTCACTTTCCTTGCGCTTACGCAGGAAAAATTTTCAGAGCCGCAATTTTAGAAAATTTTCGCCTTATTCCACTATCGCAGAAGTGCACTTTTTTACTTTCATGGTAGTCTGGACGTCCAGACGTATAAAAACAGGGCTATCCAGGATGACGAAGAAGCAGCTTGATACCACGCTGGTGCAGGCCGGACGCAGCAAAAAATACACCCAGGGCGCGGTCAACAGCGTGATCCAACGGGCCTCCTCTCTGGTGTTTGATACCGTTGAGGACAAAAAGATCGCCACGCGTAACCGCGCCACCGGCGGGCTGTTCTACGGGCGTCGGGGCACCCTTACCCATTTTTCGTTGCAGGAAGCGATGTGCGAGCTGGAAGGCGGGGCGGGCTGCGCGCTGTTCCCCTGTGGCGCAGCGGCCGTTGCCAACACCATTCTGGCGTTCGTGGAACAGGGTGACCATATCCTGATGACCAACACGGCGTACGAGCCGAGCCAGGACTTCTGCACCAAAATCCTCAGCAAGCTCGGCGTCACCACCGGCTGGTTCGACCCGCTGGCGGGCGAAGGCATTGCCGACCTTATTCAGCCAAACACGCGCATCGTGTTCCTGGAATCACCGGGGTCGATCACCATGGAAGTACATGACGTCCCGGCCATCGTTAAGGCGGTGCGCAGCAAAGCGCCTGAGGCAATCATCATTATCGACAACACCTGGGCGGCGGGCGTGCTGTTTAACGCGCTGGAATTCGGTATCGATATCTCCATTCAGGCCGCGACCAAATACCTGATTGGCCACTCTGACGGCATGATTGGCACCGCGGTATCTAACGCCCGCTGCTGGGATCAACTGCGTGAGAATGCCTACCTGATGGGCCAGATGGTGGATGCCGATACGGCCTACATGACCAGCCGCGGCCTGCGCACGCTGGGCGTGCGCCTGCGTCAACACCATGAAAGCAGCCTCAGGGTGGCCGAGTGGCTGGCGCAGCATCCGCAGGTTGAGCGGGTTAACCATCCGGCGCTTCCCGGCAGTAAAGGCCATGAGTTCTGGAAACGTGACTTTACGGGCAGCAGCGGGCTGTTCTCATTCGTGCTTAAAAAACGGCTGAACAACGACGAGCTGGCAAGCTATCTGGATCATTTTACCCTGTTCAGCATGGCCTACTCCTGGGGCGGGTTTGAATCGCTGATCCTGCCTAACCAGCCGGAGCAGATCGCGGCGCTACGCCCGGGCGGAGAAGTGGACTTCAGCGGCACCCTGATCCGACTGCATATTGGTTTAGAAAATGTTGACGATTTAATTGCCGATTTAGCAGCAGGGTTTGCGCGCATCGTGTAGAGTGCAGGCTGAAAGTGTACCCCCTGGACATTTTTATTCACGGCGCAACCGGAAAAGTCTGCATGAGTTGCGCCTGCGATCAATCCCAACGGGCCAATTAGGGAGTACAATAGCGTTATATCTGCTGTTCCACAGGAAAGTCCATGGCTGTTATTCAAGATATTATCGCTGCGCTCTGGCAACACGATTTTGCCGCGCTGGCGGACCCGCACGTTGTGGGGATTGTCTATTTCGTGATGTTTGCGACCCTGTTTCTGGAAAATGGATTACTGCCAGCCTCGTTTCTGCCCGGTGACAGCCTGCTGCTGCTTGCAGGGGCGTTAATCGGCAAGGGCGTGATGGACTTCGCACCCACGATGATAATCCTCACTTCCGCCGCCAGCCTTGGCTGCTGGCTGAGCTATTTGCAGGGCCGCTGGCTCGGGAATACCCGCGTCGTGAAGGGCTGGCTGGCGCAGCTGCCGCACAAATATCATCAGCGTGCGACCTGCATGTTTGATCGTCATGGCCTGCTGGCGCTGCTGGCCGGGCGCTTCCTCGCTTTTGTTCGCACCCTGCTGCCAACAATGGCCGGCATTTCCGGGCTGTCGAACCGCCGCTTCCAGTTTTTCAACTGGCTGAGCGCCCTGCTGTGGGTTGGCGTGGTGACATCCCTGGGCTACGCGCTGAATATGATCCCGTTTGTAAAACGTCATGAAGATCAGGTGATGACCTTCCTGATGGTGCTGCCGATTGTCCTGCTGGTTGCCGGGCTGGTAGGGACGATTGCGGTGGTGATTAAGAAGAAATATTGCAGCGCGTGATCCCCTCACCCTGACCCTCTCCCCACAGGGGAGAGGGGGAAAAACCTAAGCGCCCTGCATCGTTCTGATGCGCGTCGCATCTTCCCCCGGCGTCACGCCGAAATAGCGCTTAAATTCCCGACTAAACTGCGATGCACTTTCATACCCAACGCGCATAGCCGCCGCGCTGGCTTTCATACCGTCGTGGATCATCAGCATGCGCGCCTTGTGCAGCCGGTAGGTTTTAAGATACTGCAGCGGCGAGGTGCTGGTGACCGACTTAAAATTATGGTGGAACGCCGACACGCTCATGTTCGCCTCTGCCGCCAGCTGGTCCACGCTGAGGTTTTCCGTGTACTGGCTTTCAATGCGTTTCAACACGCGGCTGATCAGGCTGAAGTGCGTCTGACGGCTCACCAGCGCCAGCAGCGCCCCGCCCCCCGGCCCTAACAGAACGTGGTAGAGGATCTCGCGGATAATCTGCTTGCCGAGGATACGGGCATCCAGCGGTCTTTCCATGACGTCCAGCAGGCGTTCAACGGCGCAGAGGATTTCATCCGACAGCGTTGCGGAGTTGATGCCGCTGGCCGCCATCGACGGCTGGAACAGCTCATCTTCCCCAATGTCCATCAGCAGCTCCTGCAATTGCAGAATATCAACATTCACGCGGATCCCCGCCAGCGGAACCGCCTCCGTCGCGAACGTTTCACATTCAAAGGGTAAAGGCACCGTCAGGAGCAGATATTCATTGGTGTCGTAACGAAACACCCGCTCATTGATATAGCCAATTTTATGGCCGGAAAAGAGAAAAACGATGCCCGGCTGGTACATCACCGGCGTGCGCGTACCCGGCTGCGTCCCGTAGAGCAGGCGGATATCCGGCAGCAGCGCACTCAGGTCATTTTGCTTATCTATCAACTGTTTGATTTGCGAAGTAAGCTGTAAACAGATGTCATCGCGGTTCATTTTTTCTTACTCCAGAGGCGGTTTCCGACCCATGCAGTGTGCGCAATTTCTTTCACTTTCTCCAGCGCGCTGTAGAAATGGGCAAGACATCGGCAGGAATGTGCATTGAGAGGATAGCGCCAGATAGCCACAATGTGCAGCATCAGGTCGCCATTTGCGCCACCGCGGTTTTTCACCCACCAGAGGGAAAGAGCAATGAATAACTTTAATCTACATACCCCCACCCGCATCCTGTTTGGTAAAGGTGCCATCGCCGAACTGCGCGAGCAGATCCCCGCTGACGCCCGCGTGCTGATCACCTACGGTGGCGGCAGCGTGAAAAAAACCGGCGTGCTGGATCAGGTTTACAGCGCACTGGACGGTCTGGACGTGCGTGAGTTCGGCGGCATCGAGCCAAACCCGTCTTACGAAACGCTGATGAACGCGGTGAAAATCGCGAAAGATGAGAAGATCACCTTCCTGCTGGCCGTGGGCGGCGGTTCTGTTCTGGACGGCACCAAATTCATCGCCGCAGCGGCCCACTACGCGGACGGCATCGATCCGTGGCATATTCTGGAAACCCGCGGCAGCGACGTGAAAAGCGCGATCCCGATGGGCTCCGTGCTGACCCTGCCCGCCACCGGTTCGGAATCGAACAAAGGTGCGGTGATCTCCCGTAAAACCACGGGTGATAAGCAGGCCTTTATGAACGAACACGTTCAGCCGGTATTTGCCATTCTGGACCCGGTTTACACCTACACCCTGCCTGCACGTCAGGTCGCCAACGGCGTGGTGGATGCGTTTGTTCACACCGTTGAGCAGTACGTTACCTATCCGGTGGATGCCAAAATTCAGGACCGCTTCGCAGAAGGCATTCTGCTGACCCTGGTTGAAGATGGCCCGAAAGCGCTGCAGGAGCCGGAAAACTACGACGTGCGCGCCAACGTGATGTGGGCGGCAACTCAGGCGCTGAATGGCCTGATCGGTGCCGGCGTGCCGCAGGACTGGGCAACCCATATGCTCGGCCACGAGCTGACGGCGATGCACGGTCTGGATCACGCACAAACCCTGGCGGTGGTTCTGCCTGCGCTGTGGAATGAAAAACGTGACACCAAACGCGCCAAACTGCTGCAGTACGCCGAGCGCGTGTGGAACATTACCGAAGGTTCTGACGATGCGCGTATCGATGCCGCGATCGAAGCGACCCGCAACTTCTTTGAAAGCCTGGGCGTGCCAACGCGTCTTTCCGGCTATGGCCTGGACGGCAGCTCCATCCCTGCCCTGCTGGTAAAACTCGAGGCGCACGGCATGACGCAACTGGGCGAGCACGGCGACATCACCCTGGACGTAAGCCGTCGTATTTACGAAGCGGCACGCTAAGCGTTTTTGTTGTCCCACCTTTCGTTTTTTGACATTTCGTCCAGACTTAATGCACACCAACATCGTCGGAGGCTCCCTTCGACGATGAGCAAATGGAGGAGGAAAAATGGCAAACCAAACCGTGATCAAGCTTCAGGACGGCAACGTAATGCCCCAGTTGGGGCTCGGCGTATGGAAAGCCGGTAACGACGAGGTCGTGTCCGCCATTCATAAAGCACTGGAAGTCGGCTACCGGTCGATTGATACCGCTGCCGCGTACAAAAATGAGGACGGCGTGGGCAAGGCGCTCGCCAGCGCAGGCATGCCCCGCGACGACCTTTTCATCACCACCAAGCTGTGGAACGACGACCAAAAACGCCCGCGCGAAGCCCTGAAGGAGAGCCTGGACAAGCTGCAGCTCGATTTTGTCGATCTGTATCTGATGCACTGGCCGGTTCCGGCTATCGATCATTACGTGGATGCCTGGAAAGGCATGATTGAGCTCCAGCAGGCTGGGCTGGTGAAAAGCATTGGGGTGTGTAACTTCCAGGTGCACCACCTGCAGCGTCTGATTGACGAGACGGGCGTCGCGCCGGTCATCAACCAGATTGAGCTGCACCCGCTGATGCAGCAACGTCAGCTGCATTCCTGGAACGCCACGCACAAGATCCAGACCGAATCATGGAGCCCGCTGGCACAGGGTGGTGAAGGCGTATTCGATCAGAAGATCATTCGTACGCTGGCGGATAAATATGGCAAAACCCCGGCACAGATTGTGATTCGCTGGCATCTGGACTGCGGCCTGGTGGTGATCCCGAAATCGGTCACGCCTTCGCGCATCGCTGAGAACTTCGACGTCTGGGATTTCCGCCTGGATAAAGATGAGCTGGGTGAGATTGCGAAGCTGGATCAGGGCAAGCGTTTGGGGCCGGATCCGGATCAGTTTGGGGGGTAATTTTCCCTCACCCTAACCCTCTCCCACAGGGAGAGGGAACATTTTACACCCTCTCCCTGTAGGAGAGGGCCGGGGTGAGGGCATCACCGTTATCCGATCTTACGTTTTCCCGTTTTTTTCGCTCCCGTTGCCCCACCGTTCGAACGCTGATGCACAATCGGCGTATGTTTCGTGAGGGCCGGGCGCGTATGGCGGTTCTGGCGGCGTGCTTCCCGCATTTCATCGAGCGTTGGCGCAGGGACCAGGCAGTCGCGGCGTGAGCCAATCAGGTGTTTTTTACCCATCTCTTCCAGCGCCTGGCGGATCAGCGGCCAGTTAGCCGGATCGTGGTAACGCAGCAGCGCTTTATGCAGACGACGCTGTTTATCCCCTTTCGGCACCACCACGTCTTCACTCTTGTAGCCAATCTTACTCAGCGGGTTCTTGCCGGTGTAATACATGGTCGTCGAGTTGGCGAGCGGCGACGGATAGAAGTTCTGCACCTGATCGAGTCGGAAGCGACGCTGTTTCAGCCACAGCGCCAGGTTGACCATATCTTCATCGCGCGTGCCGGGGTGCGCGGAAATGAAGTACGGGATCAGATACTGCTCTTTGCCCGCCTGCTTCGAGTAGGTATCAAACAGCTCTTTAAAACGATCGTAGCTGCCCATGCCCGGCTTCATCATCTTGGACAGCGGGCCTTCTTCGGTGTGCTCCGGGGCAATCTTCAGATAACCGCCGACGTGGTGCGTCGCCAGCTCTTTGATGTAGCGCGGATCTTCCACCGCAATGTCGTAACGCACCCCGGAGGCGATCAGGATCTTCTTGATGCCTTTCAGGTCACGCGCACGGCGATAAAGATTGATCGTCGGCTCGTGGTTGGTGTCCATATGCTCGCAAATGCTCGGATAGACACAGGATAAACGACGGCAGGTCTGCTCCGCGCGCGGCGATTTACAGCGCAGCATGTACATGTTTGCGGTCGGGCCGCCGAGATCGGAGATCACACCGGTAAAACCCGGCACCGTGTCGCGTATGGCTTCGATCTCGTTGACGATGGAATCTTCAGAGCGACTCTGAATAATGCGGCCCTCGTGCTCGGTAATGGAGCAGAAGGAGCAGCCGCCAAAGCAGCCGCGCATGATGTTGATCGAGAAGCGGATCATCTCATACGCCGGAATACGGCTGCTGCCGTACGCCGGATGCGGTACGCGCTTGTACGGCAGCGCAAAGACGCTGTCCATCTCTTCGGTGGAAAGCGGGATCGCCGGTGGGTTGATCCAGATATAACGCTCGCCGTGCTTTTGCATCAACGCGCGGGCGCAGCCGGGGTTGGTTTCATGGTGCAAAATACGCGACGCATGGGCGTAGAGCACTTTATCGGCTTTGACTTTTTCAAAGGACGGCAGCAGGACGTAGGTTTTTTCCCACGGCTTCGGGCGCGGCGGCTGAACCACCACGGCTTTCGCTTCGGCTTTTTTCGGGGCGACCGGTTTGTTATCCGCACACGGCAGGTCGTCGCCGTACGGGTGCGGGATAGGGTCGATTTTGCCTGGCATATCAATGATGCGGGAATCCACCCCGCTCCAGCCCGGCAGCGCCTCTTTCACCATAATCGCGGTATTGCGCACGTCGCGGATGTTGCCTACCGGCTCGCCCTGCGCAAGACGGTGCGCCACTTCCACCAGCGGACGCTCGCCGTTGCCGAAGATCAGCATGTCGGCTTTGGAATCGACCAGTACCGAGCGACGCACGGTATCGGACCAGTAGTCATAGTGCGCGGTGCGGCGCAGGCTGGCTTCGATACCGCCCAGGATCACCGGGACATCTTTCCAGGCTTCTTTGCAGCGTTGGGTATAGACCAGCGTGGCGCGATCCGGGCGTTTCCCCGCCACGTTATCCGGGGTGTAAGCATCGTCATGGCGCAGCTTGCGATCGGCGGTGTAGCGGTTGATCATCGAGTCCATGTTACCCGCGGTCACGCCGAAGAACAGGTTCGGTTTCCCCAGACGCATAAAGTCGTCTTTGCTGTTCCAGTCAGGCTGGGAGATGATCCCGACGCGAAAGCCCTGCGCTTCCAGCATACGTCCGCAGATCGCCATGCCGAAGCTGGGGTGGTCAACGTAGGCATCGCCCGTCACCAGAATGATATCGCAGCTATCCCAGCCCAGCTGATCCATCTCTTCGCGGGACATTGGCAGGAACGGCGCTGGCCCAAAGCAGGCAGCCCAGTACTGCGGCCAGGAGAAGAGGTCACGATCCGGCTGGATCAGGGAAATTGCGCTCATAGTGCTTCCGAAGAAAAAATAGACAAAAGGAGCGGGATTATACGCTGGTTTACCGGGGGAAATGAAGGGGTATTGTGCGGGCTGTTGCCCTCACCCCCCTCTCCCACAGGGAGAGGGAGAAAAGCAATTTACGGTGCCGGATTCACCAGCAGCTGCCCCACGGATCCCCTGTCCATCATCTCCAGCGTCTGGCTGTGATAGAGGAACGGGAAGTGCGGCCACGAAGGTTGACCGTAGTAGACCAGCAGCTCTACCTGCCCGTCCACCCAGACGGTATCTTTCCAGCCGCGATCTTCCGGGAACGGCATCGCGCCGTTGACGTTGCGGATCAGGAAGCTCACGCCCTCAATATGGAACGACTGGGGCATATCCGACCGCACCGTCCAGCGCTCCCAGGTGCCCTGCTGAGCGGTAATATCGATGCGGTTTACGTCCCACAGCGCGCCATTAATGCCCGGATCGTCGCCCAGGCTGATGTCGCGGCTGCGGACCGCTGGCCCGGTCATGATCTCCTGCGGCAGCAGGCGCATCGGCAGGCTGTCGGTCACCAGAGGCAGCAGGCCGGTTGGACGCAGGGTCAGCACCAGGGTGGAAACCAGAATGCTCGACGGTTCAAAGAATCCGCGGATACGGTCGACAATGCTGGCCGCTTCGCCGCAGGTTAAAGAGACTTCATCGCCGTTGGTCATGTCGACCAGAATTTCACGGCGTTCGCCCGGTGCCAGCGCCAGCTGCTTAACGGAAACCGGCGCGGGCAGGAAGCCCTGATCGCCTGAAATCACGTGCAGGGCGCGGCCATCGCTCATCTGCAGCAGATAGCGTCGGGAGTTGGAGGCGTTAAGCAGACGCAGGCGCACCCAGCCGCGAGACACTTCGACATACGGACTTTGCGCACCGTTAACCAACAGCGTGTCGCCGACAAAACCGCCGCTGCCCGGCTCGCTGTATTCCGGCGTGCCAAAGTTATCCAGACGTTTATCCTGAATAATGACCGGGAAATCATCCACGCCGTAGTGGTTCGGGATCGGCAGTGATTTGCTGATCTCATCTTCAATCAGCCACATGCCCGCGAGGCCGTTATAGACCTGCTGTGCAGTGCGGTTTGGGGTGTTGGCGTGATACCACAGGGTCGCCGCGCTCTGGCGGATCGGCAATACCGGCGCCCAGTCGGCGTTTGGCGACATCATGCGCGCCGCGCCGCCAACCAGCGGGCCAGGCACCTGCAGGCCGCTGACGGTCATCGCGACATTCTCAGGCGTGCGGTTACTGTAAATCAGCTTAACGTCATCGCCGTTCCACACGCGGATGGTTGGCCCGAGGTAGCGCCCGTTAATACCCCAGATGGAGGCGCGCGTCCCCTGGGTAAAGGACCAGTGGCTGCGCTGTAACGTCAGGAAAAGCGGCTGCCCGCGACGGGATTCGATCAACGGCGGAATGGGCAACGGCTGCTGCTGCCCCGCGGCGCTGGCTGTCAGCGGCATCGCACCCGCACAAAGGGCGATCCCCGAAGCCTGAATAAATTGACGCCGACTGAGTGACATATAAGCTCCATCTGAAACGACTAACAACGCGGGAATTCGTTTTCCCTTTAACGCCGGTTAAATTTTACCGGCGGCTTCTCTCTCTGCGACTTCTTTGTCGAGCTGCGCGATATGCTGAGCCATCAGCTCGCGGCAGTGTGTCGCCAGTTCGCGCACCTGATCTTTACCGTAGTGACTGGTGTCCACCGGCGGCAGCATTTCCACTATCACCAGCCCATTATTCAGGCGGTTAAGATTAATTTTATTAGAAGTGTTGGAAACGCACACGGGAATAATTGGAACCCCTGCCGCAATTGCAGCATGAAACGCACCGGTTTTAAACGGCAGCAGGCCACGGCCACGGCTGCGCGTCCCTTCCGGGAACATCCAGATTGAGATTTTGCGTTTTTTAAAGTGGTTCACCACTTCGGCAATGGTGCCGTGGGCTTTTGCCCGATTATTACGGTCGATCAGCAGGTTACCGGTGAGCCAGTAAAGCTGGCCGAAAAACGGGATCCACAGCAGGCTTTTTTTCCCTACCGTCACGGTCGGCGGTAATACGATGTTAGCAGCCGTGACCATATCGTAATTGTTCTGATGGTTAGCGATATAGATGGCATTACCGAAGTTCTCTGCCCCTTCCGGCAGACGTTTTTCGACCTTCAGGCCAAACAGCGGGGCAAGACGTCCGAACATGTGACCAAAAGTGGCGACATGCTTCGGATTACGCGGGCTGAACAGGCACCAGATACAGCCGAAAACACAGACCAGAATGCAGTAAATAACGGTAAGAATTAAACGAACAATGTATAGCATAGCGACCTCTGAAGCCCTGACAGCTGACAATTATACTTCACCTGTGGCCAGGTAAGGACTTTATTACGAGCGCGTATTGTTAATCGCAACGCATGAATTAACAACGTTTTTACGGGAAATTTTAGTGAATTTACCCCCTCCGGAACAGAGGGGGTGAGAACTAAACTAGGCTTCGCTGTCGCCCACAACGGGACGATTCGGAGAATCAATCTCAATGCGGTCGATACGCTGCAGGCCACGCATCAGCGAGCCGCGGCGGCCGCGCTCGCCTACCACTTTTTGCAGCTCTTCCGGGCGAAGCTTAATTTTACGTTTGCCAACGTGGATCGTCAGCGTACTTTGCGGCGGTAAAATAAACAGGTGCGCCAGGCCATCTTCGCCTTTTGCCGCTTCCGCCGACGGGATGTTAATGATTTTGTTGCCCTTACCTTTTGACAGCGCCGGCAGATCGCTCACCGGGAACATCAGCATACGTCCGGCGGCCGTGATGGCCAGCAGCATATCGCTGTCGTTCTCAATGACCAGCGGCGGCATAACGTGCGCGTTATCCGGCAGGCTGATCAGCGCTTTACCCGCACGGTTGCGCGACACCAGATCGTTAAAGGTACAGATGAAACCGTAGCCCGCGTCTGAGGCCATCAGCAGTTTCTGGTCGTCGGACTCCATCAGCATATGGTCAACCGTGGCACCCGGCGGCAGCGTCAGCTTGCCGGTGAGCGGCTCGCCCTGCCCGCGCGCAGACGGCAGCGTAATAGGATCGATGGCGTAGCTGCGGCCCGTGGAGTCGATAAACGCCACCGGCTGGTTGCTCTTGCCTTTTACCGCCGCCTTGAAGCTGTCGCCCGCCTTGTAGCTCAGGCCCGGCGCGTCGATATCGTGACCTTTCGCGCTGCGCACCCAGCCGCTTTGCGACAGCACGATGGTGACCGGCTCGGAAGGCTGCATGTCGTGCTCGTTCATCGCTCTGGCTTCTTCGCGCTCGTGCAGCGGAGAACGGCGGTCGTCGCCAAACGCGTCGGCATCAGCCTGCAGCTCTTTCTTCAGCAGGGTATTCATTTTGCGCTCGGAGGCGAGGATCGCCTGCAGCTTATCGCGCTCTTTTTCCAGCTCGTCCTGCTCGCCGCGGATCTTCATCTCTTCCAGTTTGGCGAGATGGCGCAGCTTCAGCTCAAGGATCGCTTCGGCCTGGGTTTCGCTGATACCGAAACGCGACATCAGCGCTGGCTTCGGCTCGTCCTCGGTACGAATGATTTCAATCACTTCGTCGATATTGAGGAACGCCACCAGCAAACCTTCGAGGATATGCAGGCGCTTGAGCACTTTTTCCAGACGGTGATTCAGACGACGACGCACCGTATCGCGGCGGAACGTCAGCCACTCGGTGAGGATCTCCAGCAGGTTTTTCACCGCCGGGCGGCCGTCGAGGCCAATCATGTTCAGGTTGATGCGGTAGCTTTTTTCCAGATCGGTGGTGGCGAACAGGTGGTTCATCACCTGATCCATGTCCACGCGGTTGGAGCGCGGGACGATCACCAGACGGGTCGGGTTCTCGTGATCCGACTCATCGCGCAGGTCGTCCACCATCGGCAGCTTTTTATTGCGCATCTGGGAGGCGATCTGCTCCAGCACCTTCGCGCCAGAGACCTGGTGCGGCAGCGCGGTGATCACCACGGCACCATCTTCTTTATTCCAGACGGCGCGCATACGCACGGAGCCACGGCCGTTCTGGTAGATTTTGCGGATTTCCGCGCGCGAGGTAATGATTTCAGCCTCGGTCGGGTAGTCCGGCCCCTGCACGATATCCAGCAGCTCGTCCAGCGAGGTTTTCGGCTGTTCAATCAGGGTGATGGCGGCGTTTGCCACTTCACGCAGGTTGTGCGGCGGGATGTCTGTCGCCATACCGACGGCAATACCAGTGGTGCCGTTGAGCAGGATGTTCGGCAGGCGCGCAGGCAGCATTTTCGGCTCCTGCAACGTCCCGTCGAAGTTAGGCACCCAGTCAACCGTGCCCTGACCCAGCTCGCCCAGCAGCAATTCGGCATATTTGGACAGGCGGGATTCGGTGTAACGCATGGCCGCGAAGGATTTCGGATCGTCCGGTGCACCCCAGTTCCCCTGCCCGTCGACCAGCGGGTAACGGTAAGAGAACGGCTGCGCCATCAGTACCATCGCTTCATAACAGGCGCTGTCGCCGTGCGGATGGTATTTACCCAGTACGTCACCGACGGTACGGGCGGATTTTTTGAACTTGGCGCTGGCGCTCAGCCCCAGCTCGGACATCGCATAGACGATGCGGCGCTGGACGGGCTTCAGGCCATCCCCGATAAACGGCAACGCCCTGTCCATGATGACGTACATGGAGTAGTTCAGGTAGGCGTTTTCCGTGAATTCATGTAGCGCGAGGCGCTCTGCCATATCGCTCATTACGTGTGATTCCTCAACTCAGAAACCGATGGGTTTCAGGCAATATTGCCGCAGATACTACCTCATCTGGCGAGTTGAGTCACAAAGAAAAAGGGCCGGTTAAGCGGCCCTTTTCGGGTTATTTGTTCAGTTTAATAACCTGCTTCACGTCGATTTCAAATTCGTTCCAGTCTTTGTCGACTTTACCCTGAAGCTCGACTTTATCCTGCGGGGTCACGGTCACGCCGTTCCAGCGCTTGTGGTCGATCTCCACCACCACCGTGCCGCTCTCGTCGCGGAAGGTGTAGCGGTCATCGGACAGGCGCTCGGTAATGTTCCCGCGCAGCTTAACCCAGGCGTCGTCCTTCAGATCTTTCACTTTTGCCGCCGTGGTCAGGTTGGCGTTGTTATCCACAAAACCGCCCTGCTGGGTTTGCGTCTGGCTGGCGGTGGCCGATGGGCCGTTAAAGCCACCCTGTGCAGCAAAGACAGGTGCGGTGGTCATCATCATGATGGCAGCAATTGCAGCGTATTTTTTCATCTTTATCTCTCCCTTTAATGTTGTTTCGCAATCCATTAAACAGGGTAATCCTTAACAACTTCTTAAGGGAAAAATTTATTTATTTTTACTGTACAGCGCCCGGGCGCAACGGGTTTACTGGCTGCATCATGGAGGGAACATGCGCATTTTACTGGTAGAAGACGACAAGTTAATCGGCGACGGCATTAAGACGGGCTTAAGCAAACTGGGCTTTAGCGTGGACTGGTTTACCGACGGGAAAACCGGCCAGGCGGCGCTCTACAGCGCCCCGTACGACGCCGTGGTGCTGGATCTCACCCTGCCGGAAATCGACGGTCTGGAGATGCTACGCGCGTGGCGCGAAAGCGGCCGCAGCGAGCCGGTGCTGATCCTGACGGCGCGGGATGCGCTTAACCAGCGCGTCGAAGGGCTGCGTCTGGGGGCGGATGATTATCTGTGTAAGCCGTTCGCCCTGATCGAAGTGGCGGCCCGCCTTGAAGCGCTGGTGCGCCGCAGCCACGGCCAGACGCGCAGCGAACTGCGCCACGGTAAGGTCATGCTCGATCCGGTCAGCCTGGTGGCGACGCTTGACGGCGACACGCTGGTGCTTAAACCGAAAGAGTTTGCGCTCCTTGAGCTGTTAATGCGCAACGCGGGCCGGGTTCTGCCGCGCAAACACATTGAAGAAAAACTGTATAACTGGGATGACGACGTCTCCAGCAACGCGGTGGAAGTGCATGTTCATCACCTGCGCCGCAAGCTTGGGAGCGAGTTTATCCGCACCGTGCACGGCATCGGTTATACCCTGGGTGACGCATGAAACTGAGTCTGAAGCTACGCCTGACGCTACTGTTCCTGCTGCTCTCGCTGGCCGCCTGGTTCGCCGCCAGCCTTGTCGCCTGGCAGCAAACCACCCACAAGCTCGATAAGCTGTTTGATACCCAGCAGATGCTGTTTGCCAAACGGCTGCTGACGATGGATCTGGATGAGGTCCGCGCCCCCGAACGGATGCGCGACATCCCCAAAAAAGTGAAGCACGGTCGTCTGGACGACGACGCGCTGGCGTTCGCCATCTTTAGCGCCGACGGCGATATGATCCTCAACGACGGCGAAAACGGACGCGATATTCCGTATCACTATCGCCGCGATGGATTTGACGATGGCCGCCTGAAAGATGATAACGACGCGTGGCGCTTTGTGTGGCTAACCTCGCCGGACGGTAAGTACCGGGTGGTGGTCGGGCAGGAAGCCGAGTACCGCCAGGAGATGGCGCTGGACGTAGTCAGCTCGCAGCTCACGCCGTGGCTGGTGGCGCTCCCGGTGATGCTGCTTCTGCTGATTGTCATGCTGAGCCGTGAGCTTAAGCCGCTGAAAAAGCTGGCGCAGACCCTGCGATCGCGCTCGCCGGATGCCACCGATACGCTGTCGACGCAGGGTGTCCCTGCGGAAGTCCGCCCGCTGCTCGACTCGCTGAATCATCTCTTCACGCGCACCCAGGAGATGATGTCCCGCGAGCGCCGCTTCACGTCGGATGCCGCCCACGAGCTCCGTAGCCCGCTGGCCGCGCTGAAGGTGCAAACGGATGTGGCGCAACTGTACCTCGACGATCCTCAGGCGCAGGCCAAAGCCCTGGCGCAGATGCATGCCGGCATTGATCGGGCATCCCGGCTGGTGGATCAGCTTCTTACGCTGTCGCGTCTGGATTCGCTGGATAACCTCGACAATATCGAACCCCTTGCATTGGCCGATTTACTGCAATCCGCCGTGATGGACATCTATCATCCGGCTCAACAGGCGGGGATTGATATTCGGCTGAACATCAATGCGCCGCAGGCAACGCGTACCGGCCAGCAACTCCTGCTCAGCCTGCTGGTGCGCAACCTGCTGGATAACGCCATCCGCTACAGCCCGCGCGGCAGCGTGGTGGACGTGACCCTTAACGCCCGCAGCTTCAGCGTGCGCGACAACGGCCCGGGTATTGCCCCCGACGCCTTAGCCCGCGTTGGCGAGCGCTTCTATCGCCCGCCGGGACAGGATGAGACCGGCAGCGGCCTGGGGCTATCCATTGTTAAACGCATCGCCACCCTACACGGAATGCGCGTATCGCTGGCCAATAGTGCCGAGGGCGGTCTAGACGTCACCGTAAGCTGGTAGGGGATTATTGCCTGGGCAGCAAAAGACTTTGCACATTTTGCCTATTTTACCGCCCCGCTCTCGCGCGTAGACTGTCCGGCATACTCTCATCGTCGAGGACAAATAATGAGCAATATTCTGATTATCAACGGCGCGAAAGAATTCGCGCACTCTAAAGGCCAGTTGAATGACACCCTGACCGAGGTCGCGGACGGTTTCCTGCGCGACGCCGGGCATGATGTCAGGGTGGTGCGCGCGGACGGCGACTACGATGTTAAAGCAGAAGTGCAGAACTTCCTGTGGGCCGATACCATCATCTGGCAGATGCCGGGCTGGTGGATGGGTGCACCGTGGACCGTGAAAAAATACATGGACGACGTGTTCACCGAAGGCCACGGCTCCCTGTATGCCAGCGACGGTCGTACCCGCTCTGATGCGTCTAAAAAGTACGGCTCAGGCGGCCTGATCCAGGGGAAAAAATATATGCTCTCCCTGACCTGGAACGCACCAATCGAGGCCTTTACCGAGAAAGATCAGTTCTTTGAAGGCGTGGGCGTAGACGGCGCATATTTGCCATTCCACAAGGCCAATCAGTTCCTGGGCATGACCCCGTTGCCGACCTTTATCGTCAATGACGTGATTAAAATGCCTGATGTCCCACGCTATATCGCAGAATATCGCAAGCATCTCGCGGAGATTTTTGGTTAACTGGAAGCCTGACATCAGGAGAAACGATATGCTTACCGTAATTGCAGAAATTCGTACGCGTCCAGGCCAACATCACCGTCAGGCGGTGCTGGATGAGTTTGCAAAAATTATCCCAACCGTGCTGAAAGAAGAAGGCTGCCACGGCTATGCGCCGATGATTGATGCCGCCACCGACGCCAGCTTCCAGGCCACCGCGCCGGACTCTATCATCATGGTTGAGCAGTGGGAAACCGTGGCGCACCTTGAAGCACACCTGCAGACCGCGCACATGAAAACGTGGAGCGACGCGGTGAAAGGGAACGTGCTCGACACCCATATCCGTATTCTGGAGCAGGGCGTCTGATCCTTCCTTCCCTCTCCTTTCGGAGAGGGAAATTTCTGTGACCTGCTATGCTTATTCTGACTTCATGTTTAACAGGAGGATGGAATGGGTCTTTTTAATTTCGTAAAAGAAGCAGGCGAAAAACTGTGGGACAACCTGACCGACCACAAAGGTCAGGGCGACAAAATCGCCGAACACCTCAAGAAACTGAATATTCCCGGCTCGGATAAGGTCCAGGTTAACGTCACCGATGGCAAAGCCAGCGTGACCGGCGATGGGCTGACGCAGGAGCAGAAAGAAAAAATCCAGGTTGCCGTCGGGAACATCGCGGGCGTGAGCGAAGTGGAAAACAACATCACCGCGACCGATGCCAAAGACGAAGCCACCTACTACACGGTGAAATCCGGCGATACCCTGAGCGCCATCTCCAAAACCGTGTACGGCGATGCCAACCAGTACAACAAGATTTTCGAAGCTAACCGCCCGATGCTCTCCAGCCCGGATAAAATCTATCCCGGGCAGACGCTGCGTATTCCTAAAGCCTGATAGCAACGGAACGCGAACGGATGAAGATAGCCTGCCTTGGCTGGGGTTCGTTAATCTGGAAGTACGGCCCGCTGCCCGTCGCCGGTGAGTGGCAACCTGACGGGCCGTCTCTGCCCGTCGAGTTTTGCCGGGTCAGCGACGGCGGTGAGCTGGCGACCGCCCTCTGTATGAATGCCCCTGCGGTACCGGTGCTATGGGCCTGGCTCAGCGTGAATTCGCTAAGCCAGGCCTGTGACGCGCTGTGCAAGCGGGAGGCCATTCCGCAGTCGCGCTGCGACGGCATCGGCTCCCTGCTGATTGCCGGGCGCAGTACCGGTGTCCTCTCGACATGGGCAGCGGAAAAGGGCATCGATGCCCTCATCTGGACCGGGCTGCCGCCCCGCAGCGCGAGCCTGGAAGGCCGCATTCCCACCGTTGACGAGGCAATTGCCTATCTGGACAGCCTTAGCGGTGAGACGCGCACCCATGCGCAGGACTACTTCCGTCGCGTACCGGCGCAAATCAGTACGCCCTATCGCAGGGCGATTTCCGACGTGCTGGGGTGGTGATCCGCCCCGGCATTTTTACCAGTACAGCTTCCAGCTCTGAGTGAACCGCACCAGCGCTTCCACGTAGAAGTAATCCCCCCAGCTTGCACACTCATCCACCCCTTTGTTGCTCGCCAGATGGTAAACCGAGTGCTTCAGCAGCCCGTTGCCCTTCTCTTCTTTGCCCATCAGATAGTGTTTCGTCAGCGAAGACATGATCCCTTTTGCCCACTCCAGATAGCGTTCCCGGTCCGGGTCCGTAACCGGCAGATGTTTCACCAGCTCCAGCAGGCCGCACACCGCAATCGCCGCCGATGATGAATCGCGCAGCGCGTCGGTGCCCACCAGCGCCAGATCCCAGTGGCAGACGTTGTCTTCCGGCAGGCGGTTAAGGAAGTAGTTTGCCAGCCGTTTTGACAGGCCGATCATCGTCTCATCGCCGGTATAGATGTAGCTCAACAGGAAGCCGTAAATGCCCCAGGCCTGCCCGCGCGACCAGCAGGAGTCGTCGGCGTAGCCCTGCTGGGTGTTGCCGTAGCGCGGTGCGCCCGTCACGACATCCATATAGTAGGTGTGGAACGTCGAGGCATCGTCGCGAATAAGATAGGTCGCCGCCTGCATGACATGGGCTTTTGCCGCCTCCGCGAAGCGCGGATCGCCGGTTTGTTCGCTCGCCCAGTAGAGCAGTGGCAGGTTCATGTTGCAGTCGATGATCATGCGCCCGGCCTGCTCGGGATCGGTCAGATCGCCCCACGCCTGGACGATCTTCGCCCGCGCGTGAAAACGCTCCAGCAGCGCTTGTGCTGCCAGCAGGGAGAAGCCGCGCGCTTCACGGTTGCCGGTCAGCCGCCAGGCCGCTACGCAGGAGAGCGTATAGAGGAAGCCCAGATCGTGGGTATTGGTGTCGCTGCGCCCGGCGATGCGCAGGCCAAACGAGCGCACGTGCTTCTCTGCCAGCGCGCGAAATTTTTCTTCGCCGCTCATCTCCCACGCCAGCCACAGCTGCCCGGTCCAGAAGCTGGTGGTCCACTCCACGTTATCCGTCAGCGGATAAAAACCGTCCTGACAGGTTTCCGCCGGGAACTGCTCACCGAACTCGGTTACGTGACGGCTAATCAACTCGAGGACGTGGCTGCGCGCCGAACTCAGCTCATCGCTAAACGCGCGTGAATCGACGGGCGTGGCGATGGCGTTCAGGCGTTCCTCTTTGATACGACTTAACATATTTCGGTTCCTTCTTTGACGGCATAATTAACGTGAAGTGGGCTCGGCTACGTTCAGCGTACGGCTCCCACGCCACTTGCTCTGGCAGGCGGAGAGGGTAAACGCAGAGATCAGGGTAAAGGTCAGCGCCGTAGCGCCCATGATGATATAGGTCTGCTCGAAGCCGATGCGGTCATACATATAGCCGGCAGGCGATGACACCACCACGTTGCCGACGTACAGCATCGCCTGATAGCCCAGCAAATACATGGTGGCATTTACGCGTTTGTCGAAATGCTCGGCGATATATTTAAATACGGAGACCAGCAGCAGGCAGATTTCCAGCCCGTACAGCGGCTTAAGCACGGAAATTAACAGGTGTGAATCGCACATCCCGGAAATAATCAGACGCGCCCCGACCACCAGCCCGACAATTAACAGCCCGCGTTTAGCGCCGATAAAATTAACGAACAGCGGGATCACCATATACATCACGAATTCCATTCCCGACTGCACGGTACCCAGATAGCCAAAGACGGCGTTGCCCTGGTGAATATCGTCGAAGAAGGTGACGAAATAGCGCGAGAATTGCTGCTCGGCAATAAACATCATCCACGCCACACCCGCCACGTACAGGCAGAAGGCCCAGAATTTACGATTCCGCAGCAGGGCGTACACGTCCGACGGCGCGATTTTTTCTTTGGTCAGCACCTCACCTGCGTGAACGGAGTTAGTGTTCACTTTCAGGCTCAGCAGGACAATCAGCATCACCACCGACGCCACGCTGCCCATAATAAAGTTATAGGCCGGAGAGAGGTTAAACAGCAGACCGGAGAAGGAGGACGCCACCGCCCAGCCGAGCGAGCCCCACATGCGAATTTGTCCAAACTCCATGCCGTTTAAACGGCTGAAGCGGTCGGAATAGGATTCGCACGCCGCCACGCCCGCATACCAGGCAAAGCTCAAATAGAGCGCGCCAATAATTATCCCCAGCATGGTGTTGGACATTAATAGCGGCTGGTAAACGTAGATAAAGAACGGAGCCATCAGGGCAGACATTGCCACCACAAAATAGAGCAGGTATTTGCTCATGCCGATCTTATCGAGAATATAGCCGTAGATCGGCTTCAGAATAACCGAGAAAATACCGTTCACCGCAAAGACGGTGCCAATGACCGACCCGCTAAGATTGGCTTTTTGACCGAGCCAGATCGCCAGCAGGCCAATACTGGCGGACCAGGTAAAGAAATAAAGAAAAATAAAGCTGCTGATTTTGTAATATTCGGTTCTGTTTGTTGTAGATGGTCTTTTCATAGCATCCTCGCCAACGAGTAGGGGCCAGAGTTTTATAAAGTGAACGACAGCTGGCGTTCACTTCCGGGGTCGCGAATAACGACCTGGTCAGGGGTCATGGTCAGCTGCGGCGTCGCCGCAATCCGGTGTTGCTCGCTGGCGAAGACGGCGCAACAGAGCCAGCTTTCCCCTTGCGGGAGTTCCGTTTTGAGCAGGGGGATGGAGGCGCACTCCGCAAACATCACACTGCTGTTAGGCGGCGTGACGAGGCTGTCCTGCTGGCGCGTAAGCGCAGGAGAGAGATCGACAATCACGCTGCTGCCGTTGCTGGCCGCCAGATAACAGCCGCGATCGCGGATCTGAGGGTCGGTTTTCATCACCGCAAACCCGCCCTCAGCCGTTTGCAGTTTCCGCGCGCTGTGAATGCGGTGCAGACGCAGATGCCATTCGCCGAACGGGATTTGCCAGGTGTCGATATGCACGTCGCACCACGGAGACCAGCGCGAGTAGAGGTAATTTTCCTCGACGCGCACCGCATCACACGCCCGGCGACCGCGAAAGTAATCGTCCCCGTCGGCCAGCAGCAGCATGGAGTCGCACGCCGCATGTTTCAGGCCAAAGCGTCCGCGCTCAAGGGTGAAGCCGAAGCGGCTGGAGTAGGCGAATTTGGTGTATTTGGCCTCGGTGTTGACGTAATTGTTCAGCTCAAGCTGACCGGCGGTGAGCATGGTGACGTGCTGCGACTCGTCCGCGTGCATCAGGATCTGCGCCGCATGCGGGAGCACGCGTTTTTCGGCCAGCGCGGGAAGCGGCGCTTCCCCGGCCTGCCAGAATGGATGCGTCTCCGGCAGGGCCAGGATCAGAAAGGTTTTCAGCGCCCAGTACGGCGACCCCGGCGAGTTGTAGTCCTCACACATCGCCAGGTTGGGATAAGCAAAACCGAGCGTCAGAATGCCGTCGCGATCGGCAATGGGCCGCTGCTGCCACCAGCGTAAATGGCGCAGCACAATGCCCTTCACGATGCCCGGTGTGAATACCTCAAGCCCGGAAAAGGCCACCGCGCTCCAGAAAGCGACCATCGCGAAGCGGTAGGTCAGACTGCGGCCAAACGGCACCGACGCGCCGTCGGCGGCGGACCAGTAGATAAAGTCTTCGGCGAACAGGCGCGACCGCTCGCGCAGGAGCTGTCCCCTCTCCTCATCACCGCTGAGCGTGGCGTAAATCAGGCCGTAGAAGTGGAATGCCATTGAGATGTAATAATCTTTTGGCCGACCGGGGCCGTCGGAATACCAGCCGTCGCCTAAATAGTAAGCCTCCATCAGCGCAAAACGGCGATCGATAGCCTGCTGGTCGTACGGCAACCCGGCGCGCCTGAAGCCGAGCTGCACCATGATGGCGAAGTAGTTCCAGTTACTGTCCGGCATTTGCGCATCGGTGATTTGGTTGAGCCACGCGTGCAGGTTCATGACCTCGCGCTCGCTGAAGCGGTCGGTGAGTTTTTCCCCGAGCAGCGCAAGCCCCAGTCCGTAGGCCGCCATCTCCACCAGACGCTGATCGTAGGGAGCGGTTTCTCCCCAGTAACCCGCGCTGAGCGGATCGGTGCCGAGCCGGATCGCCTCAATGTACTTGTCGCTGAACGGGGCGGCATCGCCGGAGGCCATCAGCGGAAACAGCCCCCACAACGCACGTGACAGCCCTTCCATCTGCGCAATATCCGTCGCGTAATGCGCACAGGTCTCGCCGAGTGAGAAACGCGACTGCCCCGCCGGAAACTGTGCATCCAGCGCGCCGAGCATGGCATTGAGAGACGCCACCACGTCCTGGCGTGAAGACAACGGATTTGATGTTTTCTGATTTGCCGCCCACATACTTTCGCCCTCGTAATCAACTGCGGCAAAGCATAGTGAATCCGCGAGCTGGAGAAATGTTAGCCAGGTCACAGGTGCGAACGATAACTAAACCCGCAGTTGAGAAAATTTAAAAAGGTGGTTTATAACGATAGCCAGACGAGGAAAAGTTGAGTTTTATTGCACCATGCGCGACACGCCGACAGCCGATTATCTGGAGTTGATTACCCTGAACGATGCGGTGGGATCGTTCAGCCGTCTGTTTGCCAATACCGTGCGTTACCATCACTGGCATCAGTGCCTGGAGATCCTCTACGTCGAAGAAGGGTTTGGCGTGGTGATCGTCGATAACCGCCACTACACCATGCGTCCCGGACGGCTGTTTTTCTTCCCTCCCTTCACCCTGCACAAGGTGAGAGTGGATGAGCAGGCGCAGGCCCTGTATCGACGCACCATCATCCATCTCGACCAGCATGCGGTCCTGAAGGTGTTGCGTGATTTTCCCCATGCCCGGCAGCGGCTGCAAAGGCTCTCCTTTCGCGGTGCAAAGGCGTGGGTAGCGGATCTGGCGTATTGCCATGGTCATCTCGTGCATCTGTTTAACTGTTATCGGCCACCGATGAACAGCGAGAACATTGCCTCGCTGCTCATCAGCCTGTTCGCGATGCTGCCAGACGATAACGACGGCGCACCGGGCAACAGCCAGGGGATCGCCAGCCAGGCGATGTTCTGGCTGGATGAGCATTATCAGGAGAAATTTCGCCTCGACGCGCTGGCGCACGAACTGGGGAAATCGCGCAGCTATGTCTCGCGAAAATTCCATGCCGAAAGCGGCGAGAAAATTCACGACTACCTGAATACGCTCCGGCTGCGAAAGGCCTGCGAGTGCTTATTGCACAGCGATGCGAGCGTGCGCGAGATAGCGACACGGGTCGGATTTTCTGACGTCACCTGGTTTATCAGCGCGTTTAAAAAAGGAATTGGCGAGACGCCGTTGCAGTACAGGAAGAACCATGCGAACCGATGAGCGGTTTTATTGCCGGGTGGCGGCTGCGCCTTACCGGGCCTGCAATTTCATTAGGCAATATCTTAATTATCCCGGCAGCTCGCGAAAGAGGGCTTTTAATTTAATTCTTTATTCGGAATAAACCGCACTGAAATAGTAAAAGTTGCCTTAATCCTAAATCCAAAATCTTAAATCCAGCCTTTTACTATATCGTTCTTATCCGCTGTTGATTACTATATTGCCCCTCAGGTCGACGGAGTCAGTGAGGCCACCAAAAGGACAAGGGTAGTATGATTTCGATTTTGCTTGTAGACGATCATCCAGCAATCTGCTTTGCATTAAAAGTACTTCTGGAAAAGCACGGAGATATGACCGTCAGTACCTCTACGGGTGAGAACCTGCTGTCCCAACTGCATCAGCAGCGCCCGGACTTATTAATCCTGGATCTCGAACTTAAGCACGCCGATGGCCTCGACCTGTTACCCCGAATTAAACAACACCTCCCGGAACTTAACATTCTGGTCTTTACCAGCCAGTCAGCAGGTATATATGCGCTGAGAACGCTCCACGCCGGGGCGCAGGGGTTTATCAATAAAAATATGCCACTGGAAAACGTTGAGCCACTGTGCCGGCTCATTATGGCGGGTTACCAATGTTTTCCCGAAGGGACGCTGTTCAAAGCCGCCAGCGTCAATGAAAAAAGCGATGCGTCTGAATCACTATCAAGCCGCTTCTCGGATCGCGAAATTGCCGTTCTCAATTATCTGAAACAGGGCAAGAGTAACAAAGAGATTGCCGATCTCCTGATGCTCAGCAATAAAACCATTAGCACCTATAAAACCCGGATGCTGCAAAAATGTGGCTGCGACGATCTCAACCAGCTTATCTCGCTTGTCTTCAGAGAGTCTGATAATGAGAATACTTAGCGGACTGCTGCTGTTACTCGTCGCTTTTATGGCACAAGGCGCGACAGCGCAGGAACCCCTTAAGCTTCTCTCCCGAAGCATGGAGACGATTGCAGACCCGGGACTCAGTGCAAGCGAATGGCGCTGGCTGCGTGAACACCGCAAGATCCGCCTGGCCGTCTGGTTGCCGATGTCGCCGCCCTATGACATTACCACCGGCCTGAACGATTACGGTGGCATCAATGCCGATTTCCTCGGCCTGGCGGCCGATAATCTTGGCGTCGAAATAGAGGTTATTCGCTACCCAAACTATGACGCTGCGCTGGAGGCGTTACGCGCAGGGGAAGCGGATTTCATCGCGCAGGCCAGCGATAACCAGCAAAATCAGGGGCTGATACTGAGCCATCCCTACAGCCCAAATGCTGCCGTTGAAGTGGTCAATAACGAAGCCACACAGGATGATGCGGTCAGAAAGATTGCCATCGCGCCGGGCTACGATCCTCAACGCGTCCTGCAGCGTTACCCGAACGCGGAGATCGTCCCCTTCTATTCACCGCGCCACGCGCTGGAAGCACTCGCGTTTCGAAAAATCGACCTTTTCTTTTGCGATGGCGTTACCGCCCGCTATCTGGTGAACCAGTCCAACATCAGCAACTTACTCATACGCCCCCTCGACACCCCCTTTCCCGTGTCAGGATTTTCCTTTGCGGCAATGCCAAAGATGCACATGTGGGTAAGGGTGCTGAATAACTTTCTGGCCGCGTTGCCGGAAAGTGCAAGCGTAGAGATACACCGTCGGTGGAATGGCGGCATCCCGCTTTCACTGAGCGAGCAGAAACCGGTCTTTACCTCGCTGGAAAATAAATGGATTGATGAGCACAAACGCATACGGGTGGCCGTGGCCGAGGATAACCCACCGATCGCCTTTTTTGATGACGGTGGCCAGATGCGTGGCATCATCGCCGATGTCCTGACCGCATTGCAGCTGCGCACCGGGTTTACCTTTGTCATCCAGCGTTTTCCTACCCAAAGGGCGGCCCTGGCGTCGGTGAAAGCGGGAAAATCGGATTTGGTTGCAGGCGTGACGCAGGGGGACATCTGGCGCGCTGATTTACTGACCACCCGTACCTGGCTCTATAACTCCTGGGTGATGGTCGGGCAAGCGCATTCTGTTCCGGGCGCGGTGAGTCCTGGCGTGCTCAGCCTGGATGGGCAGTCGCCAGAAGAGTGGTTACGTAAGCAGAGCGGGGGCCAAACGGAAAAAGTCGACACCTGGCGACAGGGGCTCAACCGCATCGTTCACAGCAACGACAAGATGATGGCCATGCCGCTGATCGTCGCCAATACGCTTCTGGCGAATAAAGAGTATGCCGCGCTCCGTATTCTGGGAAGTATCGACATCGACCCGATGCGATTCTCATTCGGGGCGTCCCGTCAGTCCTGGCCTTTAATTACCATTCTCAATAAAGCGCTCATTAATATTCCGCCGGAGGATCTCCATGCCCTGACCCGTGGCGGAAATGCCGGTAACAGCTTCACGTCGACCGGGCCAAAACAGGTAGCGCTGAGCACGGTATTGACCGTCGGACTGGCTATCATGGTTCTCCTCTGCCTCGCCGCCGCCTGGGGTTATCGCCGCCATCGGCGCGCTCAGCAGCGAATGCTGAAGATCATGTCGGCCCAGCGACACTCCAGAAATCGTGCCCATCGCGCCAGCCGTGCGAAGAGCGTGTTTCTGACCACCATGAGCCACGAGATACGCACGCCGATCGGCGCAATCATGGGGATGCTGGAACTCGTCATGAAACGCCCTGGCGATACCCAGCAAAACCGCCAGTCGGTGCAGGTGGCGTGGGATGCGGCCCAGGCCCTGCTGCAGTTGATTGGCAACATACTTGATGTGTCGCGTATTGAATCTGGCCGCCTGGTGCTTCGCCCCGAGCGGGCCTCGCTGCGCAAGCTGATCGAGGAGCCCGCGATGTTGTTCGAAGGCATGGCGGCGCAAAAAGGGCTGGCCTTCGTGCTGGAACGTGATGCCGAACTGCAGGAGGACGTGCTGGTCGATCGCAGCCGTTTCAGGCAGATTTTGGTTAATATCGTCGGAAACGCGATCAAATTCACCGAACGCGGGCAGATAACGCTGAGCGTGCAGCTCGAGGGACGTGACGAGGGCTATCTGCTGTTGCGTATCACGGTCGTCGATACCGGCGAAGGTATCGACGAGGCCACCCGGCAGCGGTTATTCCAGCCCTTCGCTCAGGGAAACACCCGTAACGTCGCACAGGGGAGCGGGCTGGGCCTGTATATCTGCCGCACGTTAACAATGATGATGGGCGGCAGTTTAGCGATCCACAGCGAGCCTGGACATGGAACGACGGTCACGGTCTCCCTTAAGCTGCCGGTAATGGCAGAACGCCAGGATGCTCCTGATATACAGCCCGCGTCGCCGCTTTCCCGCCCCTCTCTGCGCGTTTTGATTGTCGATGATAATCCCGTGGGCAGAATGGTATTAAGCCAGCAGCTGAGCTGGCTCGGCCACCGCGCGATCGGCGCCGACAGCTCAGCCTCTGCGCTGGAAACGCTAAAGCAGGCGCAACCTGATGCGGTGATCACCGATTGCAATATGCCCGGCATGAGCGGGTTCGAACTGGCACAGCTCATCCGTGCGCACTACCCCGACATTGCGGTCTTTGGCGCGACCGCAGACGCACGGGAAGTTGTCCGTGAGATGGCAAGAGAAGCAGGCATGCGCGACTGTCTGTTCAAGCCGGTCACGCTCACTATGCTGGCGGAACTGCTGGCTCCTCTGAAGGGATCTGTCCCGGTCACCGAAGAGTCGCAAGACGCATTGGCGTGTAACCTGCCGCCCGAGCTGCTGGAAGGGGATAACCTGCCCCTGTTTCTTTCGCTCCAGATGTCGGTCATTGATGAATCCCTTGCCCACTTGCGCGCCTGGCTCGCCGCGCCAGAAACCTCACTGCGTGAGACGCTGCACAAACTGCGCGGCGGACTGGCGTTACTGGGCGTGCCCGCGTTGATAGCCCGCTGTGAAGCACAGGAAGCCACCCCGGACCGCGACGGGATCCACCAGCTGTTAGCTGAACTTGCGCAGCTACGCGCCGCGTTACAGCGTTGGCACGATTCAGGACGACAACCTTAATCCACGTCCTACATGCGTTGAGGACACGTCTGCATCGTTTTGGCTATCCGCGTTGCAGTACTCTTTTGTTCACAGGAGATTGCCGGAGCATCTGCTCAGGCAATACATCAACAAAGGAGAAAGACCATGAAGAAATTAGTTTCCGTTCTGTCTGTCGTTGCCGCTGTGGGTATGTTCGCTACAGCATCAGCACACGCCGCTGAAAGCTGTGCAGCTAAAAGCGCAGCGCTGGAAAAAGAGATCAAAATTGCCCAGCAGTATGGCAATACCTACAAAGTGAATGGCCTGAAAAAAGCCCTGGCAGAAGTTAAAGCCCACTGTACTAACGCAAGCGTTCTGGCTGATGCCCAGAAAGACGTGCGCAAGCTGGAGAAAAAACTGGCTGAAAAACGTGGCGATATCGCTGAAGTTCAGGCCGATCTGGCAGAAGCTAAAGCGAAGGGCAATGCCAAAAAGATTGCCAAGTACCAGAAAAAACTGGCAGAAAAGCAGGCGGATCTGCGTGAAATCCAGCAGGAGCTGAACCAGGCTCGCGCTGAGCTGGCAGCCCTCAATAAATAAGCCATCGCGAGCTTAATCGTGGGCAGCAAACGCTGCCCACGGTATTGACGCAAAATGCAGATCCACCATGCAATCCGAGTGTTGGTGCTGTTACTGACAGCAAACGCTGCGTCTGCAAATGAAAAGACATGGGTGATTCTTAACAACGACTATAAAGGCTCAATCTTTCTTGATTTTCAATCCGATAAACCCTGCCTGACGCGTCCTCTGCTTGAAGAGTGGGGCGTAAAATCCACCGTACTTGATAAGCTTCACTGGGATACCAGGGCGTGTCTGAGCGCCGACTCGGCGAAGGCCTTCGATCTCCAGTTCTGGTATCGTCCGGATGCCAACCTGCTCACGCTTTTATTTCCTCAGGAGGCGTTTAATCCGCAACAAAACGGGGTCAGTACCAGCCGCTGGGATGATGGAATCAATGCCCTGTTTGTTAACTACCGGCTGGACGTCAATAACCAACGCGCGCAGTACCGTTGGGATACGCCGGGCACCGATGCAACGCTCGCGCTGGAAAACGGCCTTAACGTCGGGCCATGGCGCATGCGCTACCAGAATACATTCTGGCGAGAGGCAGACCGCCAGCACGGCTCTTACAGTAATTCAGCTTCTGTCTGGCGCAGCATCACGTCTATGCGATCCCGGCTTAACCTTGGCGACGGTTACACCTCATCGAACCTGTTCGACAGTATGTCCTATCGGGGGGTGTCCCTTGCCAGCGATGAGGCAATGTTCCCGGATAGCTGGCGGCCCTATTCACCGCTGATTAACGGCTATGCGCGCAGCGAAGCGGAAGTTACCCTTCGTCAGAACGGCGAGCGCGTCTATCGCATCCACGTCCCACCGGGGCCGTTTGTTATCCGTGATTTTTACCCGCCAGATTCGCAGGGCAACCTTGAGCTGACGATTCAGGAGAGCGACGGGAGCGAGCGTACCCGGTTCATTCCGTACTCGATCATGCCCAATCTGGTGCAGTATAAAATGTTCAGTTACGAGCTGGTCGCCGGGCGTTATAAGCCCTTTCACGGCGTGGAACTGGAGAAAGATCGTTTCTGGCAGAGCACGCTCTCCTGGGGCGTCGCCCCGCGCGCCACCGTATTTGGCGGCGTACAGCAGGGCGAGAATTACGTCAGCCATGTTGTGGGATTGGGCGGCAATATGGGCAAATGGGGAGCGTTGTCTGCCGATGTGCGTAACGCCCATTACAGTCAGCAGGGTAAAGCGCTCAGCGGCAGCGTCGGGCGAATGCGTTATGCAAAAACATTTTTTCAAACCGAAACCAGCCTTAACGCCCAACTTCAGTGGTACCCGCGCGGTAGCCAGTATCGTTCGCTTGAGGAGCGGTTAAACCGCGCCTCGGTGCTGGCCTGGGGTCTGGATGATGACACCACCCAGCGTAGCCTTGAAAGCCAGGTTGAGCTGACGCAAAACTTCGACGAAAACTCGAGTCTCAGCCTCTCCTGGCGCTGGCTGAAATCACGCACTCGCGCAGCGGGCAGCAACAGCCTCACCCTGAGCCTGGACGCCAGCTGGCAGGACGTCGATTTGTCGCTGTATGGCAGCTATGACCGCTACGGCGACTCTGCCCCGGAATCGACGCTGGGGATTAACATCAGCATCCCCTTCAGCACTGGAAACCATTTTACCAATGTGGCACTGGTTTCCGACCTCGCCAGCCGAAATAAGAATACCCATGGACTCAACATTAATGGCTCGGCACTGGACGATTATAGCCTGCGCTATGACGTGACGGCGGAGCATAGCGAACACGGGAACGATGCTCTGAAAAGCAGTATCGGCTATCAGTACAACAGCGGCGAACTGAACGTCAGTATGACCCGCAGCGGCACGCAACGTGATTATCATGGCGACGTCAGCGGCAGCGTGCTGGTATATAAGGAGGGTGTTGTCCTGGGCCAGACGCTGGGAAGTACTGCGGCATTGGTTCAGGTGCCTGGTTCGGCGAAGATTGGGTTTTATAACCAGTTCGGTTCAACCACCAACGCAAATGGCGATCTGCTGGTGAGTTACCTCACGCCCTGGCGCGTAAACCGCATCACGGTGGACAGCTTCAGCCTGCCAGAAGGAACCGATATGGATGTGAATGAGCTGGAGACCGTGCCCACCGATGGCGCGATTGTGAATCTGCGCTTTTTGAAACCGGAAAAAACAGAGGTTCGCTGACGGGATAACGGCGCTACGCCCAGGTAGCCGGAGATCCCTCAGCCTCGTGGAGGCTGAGGGCCAGTGCATCAGGCTTCAATGTCCGCCATATCGCCTTTCTCCTGCAGCCAGTTACGTCGATCTTCTGAACGTTTCTTGGCCAGCAGCATATCCATCATGGCGTTGGTTTGCTGTTCGTCTTCGTCGCTGATCGTCAGCTGCACCAGACGGCGGGTGTTTGGATCCAGGGTGGTTTCACGCAGCTGCATCGGGTTCATCTCGCCCAGCCCTTTAAAGCGCTGTACGTTCGGTTTGCCCTTCTTGCGTTTTAGCTGATCCAGCACGCCCTCTTTCTCTTCTTCCGTCAGCGCGTAGTAAACCTCTTTGCCGAGGTCGATACGGTACAGCGGCGGCAGCGCAACGTGGACGTGGCCGTTTTTCACCAGCGTACGGAAGTGCTTCACGAACAGCGCGCACAGCAGCGTGGCGATATGCAGCCCGTCGGAGTCCGCATCCGCAAGGATACAGATCTTGCCGTAGCGCAGCTGGCTCAGATCCTCGCTGTCCGGATCGATGCCGATCGCGACAGAGATATCGTGGACTTCCTGCGAGGCCAGCACTTCGTCAGAGGAGACCTCCCAGGTATTCAGGATCTTACCCTTAAGCGGCATGATCGCCTGATATTCGCGATCGCGCGCCTGCTTGGCGGATCCGCCCGCCGAGTCCCCTTCGACCAGGAACAGCTCGGTGCGATTAAGATCCTGCGCGGTACAGTCCGCCAGCTTGCCCGGCAGCGCGGGGCCGCTGGTCAGCTTTTTACGCACAACTTTCTTCGCCGCACGCAAACGACGCTGCGCGCTGGAGATCGCCAGTTCGGCCAGCATTTCTGCCGCCTGCACGTTCTGGTTCAGCCACAGCGTAAAGGCATCTTTGACCACGCCGGAAACGAAGGCCGCGCACTGACGCGACGAGAGGCGCTCTTTGGTTTGACCGGCAAACTGCGGATCCTGCATCTTCACGGAGAGTACGTAGGCGCAGCGATCCCAGATATCTTCCGCCGAGAGCTTCACGCCGCGCGGCAGAATGTTGCGGTATTCACAGAACTCGCGCATCGCATCGAGCAGACCCTGACGCAGGCCGTTGACGTGCGTCCCGCCAAGCATTGTCGGGATCAGGTTGACGTAGCTTTCAGTCAGCAGCTCGCCGCCTTCCGGCAGCCACAGCAGCGCCCAGTCGACCGCTTCGGTATCGCCTGAGAAATTACCCACAAAAGGTTTCTCCGGCAGCGTCGGCAGGCCGTTTACCGCTTCGCACAGGTAGTCGTTCAGACCGTCGGCGTAACACCAGGTTTGTTCGGTATTATTGACGTTATCTTTAAAGGTAATTTCCACGCCCGGGCACAGCACCGCTTTGGCTTTCAGCAGGTGCGTCAGGCGAGACACCGAGAAACGTGGGCTGTCGAAGAAGCTCCCGTCAGGCCAGAAGTGGACGCTGGTGCCGGTGTTGCGTTTACCGCAGGTGCCGACAACCTGTAAGTCCTGTACTTTTTCGCCGTTTTCAAAGGCGATGTTGTACACCTGGCCGTCGCGGCGAACGTTCACTTCAACGCGTTTAGACAGGGCGTTAACCACGGAGATCCCCACGCCGTGCAGGCCGCCGGAGAACTGGTAGTTTTTGTTGGAGAATTTACCGCCCGCATGCAGACGGCAGAGGATCAGCTCAACGGCCGGGACCCCCTCTTCCGGGTGGATATCCACCGGCATGCCGCGCCCGTCATCGATGACTTCCAGCGACTGATCGGCGTGCAGGATAACATCGACGCGTTTGGCATGGCCTGCCAGCGCTTCGTCCACACTGTTATCAATAACTTCCTGGCCCAGGTGGTTTGGGCGCGTCGTATCGGTGTACATCCCCGGGCGGCGGCGAACCGGCTCAAGCCCGGTGAGTACCTCAATGGCATCAGCGTTATAGGTTTGCGTCATGATTTAAACTAGCAATTCGCATTGATTGTCAGAGGCTTTGCAGTCCAAGAAAATCGACAATCTGGGTGAAATGATCCTCAAAGCCCGTGAAAGCATGATTTCCGCCCTCTTCTACAGTTTGGCGGCAGGATGCGTAATACGCCACTGCCTGGCGGTAATCCAGCACTTCATCACCCGTCTGCTGCAGCAGCCAGATGAGATCGGGCGCTTCCAGCGGGTCTACCTGCATGACTTTGAGGTCGTAAATATGGCGTGACTCTAGCACATATTGTTGTCCGGTGTAGGGGTTCTCGTTTTGCCCGAGAAAGTCCCTCAGCAGCTCAAACGGGCGTACCGCCGGGTTAACCACCACGGCGGGCACCATAAACGCTTGCGACAGCCAGGTGGCGTAATATCCGCCGAGCGACGATCCCACAATGCCAAGCGACTCTCCGCCATGTTCCAGCACAATGGATTCCAGCATCTCCGCCGCGTCTGCCGGATAAGGCGGCAGCTGGGGGACGATCATCTCAACGTGCGGATGATGCTCGCTCAGCCACTGGCGAAACAGCGTCGCTTTTGCAGAGCGCGGGGAGCTGTTGAATCCGTGTAAATAGAGAAGCGTCGACATCAATAGCCTTCTGAAGCGGTATCGGGACGAAATTCTGCGCCTGACAACCGGCAGACTTCCGTGGTCAGGGTGCCGTCGGCATGCAGTTCCAGCCACCGCCAGCCCGGCGCGATGGTATCCAGCGTGAAGCTGTCGCAGTGCGGCTTGAACTGTACGCAGGTCGAAGGGGTAGCCAGCAGGCGGCGACCGTTCCAGTCGAGATCCTGCTCCTGGTGAATGTGCCCGCACAGCAGGTTTTTCACACGCGGGAATTTCACCAGCACTCTGTCCAGCGCCGCCGAATTGCGCAGGCTGTGTTGATCAAGCCAGCTACAGCCCGCAGGCAGAGGGTGATGATGAAGCAAAAGCAGCGTATGCCGCGCAGGCTCAGCGGCCAGTTTGCTCTCCAGCCAGTCGAGCTGAAAGTCGCTCAGTTCACCGTGAGGAACGCCAAACACCTGACTGTCGAGCAGCAGAACTTGCCACTGTTCGCCGAGGAACACACACTTCGCCGGGGAGATCCCCGCCTCCTGAAGCGAGCTGTACATGGCAGGCTGAAAGTCGTGATTGCCCGGCAACCAGACGCAAGGTGCGCTGAAGCTCGCGATGCCTTCAGAAAAATGCTGATAGGCCGCGGAGGATTGATCCTGCGCCAAATCGCCCGTTGCGACAATCAAATCGCAGCGGCGGTTTTCGGCATGAATCGCGCTTAATACAGCCTGATAACTCTCCCAGGTATTCACGCCCAGCAAAGTCTCATGCTTTTCGGCAAAAAGGTGAGTATCGGTGATTTGTAATATCCTGACTGGCGCCCCACCAGCAACAGTCAGGTTCAACAGGCTTTCCAAATGGTGTCCTTAGGTAGGTTTATGACGCTAACAAACCGGAATCGCCATTGCTCCATGTGCTAAACAATATCTTAGCCAGTCGGCTAAAAACTGGTTAATTTGATGCTTTTCGTCGCGTTGATGCAACTTTTTATTGGGATAATCATACCGCGCTTTGAAGCGAAAGATCTGCTGGCTTGAACACACTTCAGCGACCATTGCGTCATGATAGAGGCGTACCGACATCGACGGCAGGCTCCAGTAGCTAATGGTGGGCGCGGTTTGTTCTATCTCGACCAGGGTCGTGTAACGCGTTGATTCTGTAATAGTTAACCGGTACTGCGCGTTGCTCACCTGATAGCTAACCGTTTCGCCGGGTGCGTCGTTTCGCGGCAGCAGGCGGCGCAGCTGGGCGAAATTGGTTTCGCACAGGCGCATCATTTCTGGGAAGTCAGGTGTATAACGCTTCATTTTAACCACTCGTTTCTTAATTTCTGATGATGCAGCTGCAGCCATTGCAGGGCGATGACAGACGCTGCGTTGTCGATTTTCCCCTCTTCTACCCACTGATAAGCCTGTTCCCGGCTTACCACATGAACACGAATGTCTTCGTTTTCATCAGCCAGACCGTGAATACCTTTCGCGGTCGTGGCGTCCACTTCGCCTACCATGATAGATAAACGTTCGCTCGTGCCGCCTGGGCTTGCCAGATAGCTCAACACGGGCTGCGTTCTGCCGACGACCAGCCCCGCCTCTTCCTGCGCTTCGCGGCGGGCAACGTCCTCGACGGACTCGCCTTCTTCGATCATCCCGGCCACCATCTCCAGCAGCCACGGGCTTTCACTGACATCATACGCCGCAATACGGATCTGCTCGATCAGCACCACTTCATCACGCACTGGGTCAAAGGGTAGCAAGACAGCCGCATGGCCGCGCTCAAAAATTTCACGTTTAATTTCACCGCTCATCTCGCCGTTAAATAAGCGATGCCTGAAACGGTAAAGATCCATTGAAAAAAAACCGCTATAAAGCGTTTCTCGTGCAATAATTTCTACATCGTTTTTGGTGAAAGTCACTGGCAACTTTTCTGGTTTTTGCATGAGTCATGTCCTGGTAGCAATAGTGATGAAATTGTGAATTTCAAGTCTGTTTGGCTGCCGTTTGTAAGGCTATATGGTAGATTGGTGCAAATTACCGCCAGATGGCACGTAACGCCAACCTTTTGGTGCGGATGATTCTGTTAGAATCGGCAATAATTTTTTAATTTGATCAGCGCTAATACTGCTTCACAACAAGGAATGCAAATGAAGAAATTGCTCCCCATCCTTATCGGCCTGAGCCTGACGGGCTTCAGTTCAATGAGCCAGGCAGAGAACCTGTTACAGGTCTACCAGCAGGCACGTCTGGGCAACCCTGATTTACGTAAATCAGCGGCCGATCGTGATGCTGCGTTTGAAAAGATTAACGAAGCACGTAGTCCGCTGCTGCCGCAGCTGGGCCTGGGTGCTGATTATACCTACGGTAACGGATACCGCGATAATAATGGCGTCAACTCCAACGCCACCAGCGCGTCGCTGCAGTTAACGCAGACCCTGTTTGATATGTCCAAATGGCGCGCCCTGACCCTGCAGGAAAAGAGCGCGGGCATCCAGGATGTGACCTATCAGACCGATCAGCAGACGCTGATCCTGAACACCGCCACCGCGTATTTCAACGTGCTGAGCGCCATTGACTCGCTCTCCTACACCGAAGCGCAGAAACAGGCCATTTACCGTCAGTTGGATCAAACCACCCAGCGTTTCAACGTGGGTCTGGTGGCGATCACCGACGTGCAAAACGCCCGCTCACAGTACGACAGCGTGCTGGCGAACGAAGTGACCGCGCGTAACAACCTCGACAACGCGCTGGAATCGCTGCGTCAGGTCACCGGTAACTACTATCCTGAGCTGGCCTCCCTGAACGTGGACAGCTTCAAAACCGATAAGCCGCAGGCCGTCAACGCGCTGCTGAAAGAAGCAGAAAACCGCAACCTGGCGTTATTGCAGGCGCGTCTGAGCCAGGATCTGGCCCGCGAGCAGATCCGTCAGGCACAGGATGGTCACCTGCCAACGCTGAGCCTGAGCGCATCAACCAGCGTATCCGATACCACCTACAGCGGCTCCAAAACCAATACTCAGGCCTATGACGACAAAAATATCGGTCAGAATCAGGTTGGCCTGAGCTTCTCCCTGCCGCTGTACCAGGGCGGAATGGTGAACTCTCAGGTGAAACAGGCGCAGTACAACTTTGTTGGCGCAAGCGAGCAGCTCGAAAGCGCGCACCGCAACGTGGTGCAGACCGTTCGTTCGTCATTCAACAACGTGAACGCCTCTATCAGCAGCATCAACGCCTATAAACAAGCCGTGGTGTCTGCGCAAAGTTCACTGGATGCGATGGAAGCCGGTTACTCCGTCGGTACACGTACTATCGTCGACGTGCTGGACGCAACCACCACGCTGTACAACGCCAAACAGCAGCTCTCCAGCGCCCGTTATCAGTACCTGATTAACCAGCTGAACATCAAGCAGGCACTGGGTACGCTGAACGAACAGGATCTGCTGGCGCTGAACAATGCGCTGGGCAAACCGGTCTCGACGTCGCCTGAAAGCGTCGCGCCGGAGAACCCACAGCAGGACGCCGCCGTTGATAATTTTAACGGTAACGGCAATGCGCCTGTCGCGCAGCCTGCCTCTGCGCGTACGACCGCGCCTGCCGGCAACGGTAACAACCCGTTCCGTCAATAAGCCCTGCCTTCCCTCTCCTGGCTAACGGGAGAGGGAGAACACATATCACACCTGAACGTAAGTCAACGTAAAGACCCCCTGATTTCGCCCCTCTTCGCTTCATTTTCAACCACTCATCCTCTATCCTGAGCGTTATCACCACTGGGTCCTGGAAGACAAAGATGAAACGGACAAAAACGATTAATCACGCTTCGTTCCGCAAAAGCTGGAACGCGCGTCACCTCACACCGGTCGCGCTGGCGATCACCGCCGTCTTTATGCTGGCGGGCTGTGAACAAAATGACGAAACCGTCTCGATGTATCAAAACGCCGACGACTGTGCGTCCGCGACCGGTAACGCAGCTGAATGTAAAACGGCCTACAACAACGCCCTGAAAGAAGCGGAACGTACCGCGCCGAAATATGCCTCACGCGAAGACTGCGTGGCGGAGTTTGGTGAAGGCCAGTGCCAGCAGGCACCTGCGCAGGCAGGCATGGCGCCGGAAAACCAGGCGCAGGCGCAGTCCAGCGGCAGCTTCTGGATGCCGCTGATGGCGGGTTATATGATGGGCCGTCTGATGAGCGGCGGTGCAGGCTACCAGCAGCAGCCGCTGTTTAGCTCCAAAAATCCAAACAGCCCGGCGTACGGCAAATATACCGATGCCAGCGGCAAAAACTACGGCGCTGCCACGCCGGGTCGTAGCATGACCGTACCGAAAACGGCAATGGCACCGAAACCGGCGACCACCAGCACCGTTACCCGTGGCGGCTTCGGTGAATCCGTCGCGAAACAAAACACCATGCAGCGCAGCGCAACGGGTTCTTCAACTCGCTCAATGGGCGGCTGATCATGGAAAGAGTTAGTATTATCGAGCGCCCGGACTGGCGCGAAAAAGCCACCGAGTACGGTTTTAACTTCCACACCATGTACGGCGAGCCGTACTGGTGTGAAGATGCCTATTACAAACTCACGCTCGCCCAGGTTGAGAAGCTGGAAGACGTGACCGCAGAGCTGCACCAGATGTGCCTGAAGGTGGTGGAGAAGGTGATAGACAGCGACGAGCTGATGACCAAATTCCGCATTCCAAAGCACACCTGGAGCTTCGTTCGCCAGTCATGGAAAACCAGCCAGCCGTCGCTTTACTCGCGCCTCGATCTGGCGTGGGACGGCGTGGGTGAACCCAAGCTTCTAGAGAATAACGCCGATACGCCAACCTCCCTGTATGAAGCAGCGTTCTTCCAGTGGATCTGGCTGGAAGATCAGGCTAACGCAGGCAACCTGCCGGAAGGGAGCGATCAGTTCAATAGCCTGCAGGAAAAGCTGATCGCGCGTTTCGCCGAGCTGCGTGAACAGCACGGTTTTAACCTGCTGCACCTCGCCTGCTGTCGCGACACGGAAGAAGATCGGGGAACGGTTCAGTATCTGCAGGACTGCGCCGCAGAAGCCGAAGTCGCAACCGAATTCCTTTATATGGAAGACATCGGCCTGGGTGAGAAAGGTCAGTTTACCGATCTGCAGGATCAGGTGATCAGCAACCTGTTCAAGCTCTATCCGTGGGAATACATGCTGCGCGAAATGTTCTCCACCAAGCTGGAAGATGCCGGTGTGCGCTGGCTGGAGCCGGCCTGGAAGAGCATTATCTCCAACAAAGCGTTGCTGCCGATGCTGTGGGAGATGTTCCCGGACCACCCTAACCTGCTGGAAGCGTACTTTGCCGAAGACGACCATCCGCCCATGGAGAAATACGTCGTTAAGCCGATTTTCTCCCGCGAAGGGGCGAACGTGTCGATTATCGAAAACGGTAAAACGCTGGAAGCGGTTGAAGGGCCGTACGGCGAAGAGGGAATGATCGTCCAGGCGTTTCATCAGCTGCCGAAGTTTGGCGACAGCTATACGCTGATTGGCAGCTGGCTGATTAACGATCAACCCGCCGGGATTGGCATTCGTGAAGACAGAGCGCTGATCACCCAGGATCTGTCACGGTTCTATCCGCATATCTTTGTGGAGTAAGATCTGCCGGGTGGCGGCTTCGCCTGATCCGGCCTACGGTTTTGTAGGCCCGGTAGCGTAGCGCCATCAGGCTTTTTTCACCCTACCTGCACCGACAGCATACTGATACTGCCCATCTCAATGCCCTCGACCGGGACAGTCACCGGCTCCTCTGCATCCCATGCGCCTAAGACATACAGCAGCGGCAGGAAGTGCTCTGGCGTCGGGTTAGAAAGCGATCCGCCTTCGTGATCCAGATAGTTGACCAGCGGGTGCTGCTCAACCGGGCCTTGCCAGGTCAGGTTCGCTTTCACATAGTCATTAAAGGATGTTGCCCACGGATACGGCGTGTTCTCACCGTGCCAGCGCGCCGTGCGCAGGTTATGCACCACGTTACCACTGGCGATCAGCATGATGCCTTCATCACGCAACGCCGCAAGCTTACGGCCTATCTCAAGATGCCACGCCGCCGGTTTGGTGCTGTCGATGCTCAGCTGCACCATCGGGATGTCGGCATCCGGGTACATCTTAATCAGCACGCCCCATGAGCCGTGGTCAAAGCCCCAGGCCTCTTTGTCCAGGGCAACAGGAACGGGCGCGAGTAAATTCACCAGCCGCTGTGCCAGCTCAGGCGAGCCGGGTGCCGGATAGTGCGTGTCATACAGCGCCTGCGGGAAACCGCCGAAATCGTGGATTGTTTTTGGGGTTTCCATCGCGGTCACACCGGTGCCCCGGGTGAACCAGTGCGCGGATACCACCACAATGGCTTTCGGGCGCGGCAACGTCTCACCCAGCTGTCGCCAGGCGCGTGTATAGACGTTGTCTTCCAGAACGTTCATTGGGCTGCCATGGCCTAAAAACAGTGCTGGCATACGAGGCGAACTCATGGTGTTATCCTTAAAGAATGTGTCATGTTGATGGCTCTACATTACGCGTAATGCAGGTAAGATGAACCCAGATAACCATGATGATCATCATCAGGAAATTTGAATATAAGGAGAGAGAGGGATGTCAGTGCCTTTGATTCTGACCCTACTTGCGGGCGCGGCCACCTTCATTGGCGCGTTTCTCGGCGTACTCGGCCAGAAGCCGTCCAACCGCGTACTGGCCTTTTCGCTCGGCTTCGCCGCCGGGATCATGCTGCTCATCTCCCTGATGGAAATGTTACCCGCAGCGCTGGCCACTCAGGGTATGTCACCGGTGCTGGGTTACGGCATGTTCGTCTTTGGCCTGCTGGGGTACTTTGCGCTCGACCGCCTGTTACCCCATGCGCACCCCCAGGATTTAATGGAGAAACAGGCCGGGCCACAGCCGCGCACGATCAAACGCACCGCGATTCTGCTGACGCTGGGTATTAGCCTGCATAACTTTCCGGAAGGCGTTGCCACCTATGTGACGGCCAGCAATAACCTGGAGCTGGGGTTCGGCATCGCGCTGGCGGTGGCTTTACACAATATTCCTGAAGGACTTGCCGTCGCCGGGCCGGTTTATGCGGCGACGGGGTCAAAACGCAAGGCCGTATTCTGGGCGGGTATCTCCGGCCTGGCCGAAATTCTCGGCGGCGTGCTGGCGTGGCTGATTCTGGGAAGCCTTATTTCACCCGTGGTGATGGCCGCGATTATGGCGGCAGTGGCCGGGATCATGGTGGCGCTCTCTGTCGATGAACTTATGCCGCTGGCAAAAGAGATCGATCCTAATAACAATCCCAGTTACGGCGTGCTGTGCGGGATGTCGGTAATGGGGTTAAGCCTGGTGCTGCTCCAGGCGGCGGGGATTGGCTAATCTGTCGGGGCCTCCTTATGGGGGCCCTTGCGTTTTATGAATACGTGCGGCGCTTTAAATATGTATTAGAAATTAATCAAACGAAAAAATATAATCTCTCTGTTTTATTTTATCTAAAGTCAATATTTAAACTGGATATTATTATTCTCAATAAATTAATTGAAATTCGCGCAAAGAAAAAGACAAACCCTTCAAAATCAAGCAGCACAAATCACTCCAGATAATACATTAAAGCCCTCTACATTAATATTTAAGTTTGATTAATCGCATTCCCCCTTCCCGCACAGTTATACTTTTACCGAAGTTTACTGAAATAACATTCAGACGATGAATTAATTTGAAAAAGGATATTTTCATGCACTTAGCTAAAAAAGCGCTGTTAGCGGTTTCCATGGCAACCATCATCTCTGGCTCAGTTTTTGCTGACGAGCAGGGTTCCGGGAAAATCAAATTTAAAGGTGTGGTGATTAATGCGCCTTGCAGCATTGCACCAGACAGCGTTGATAAAGAAGTTGATCTGGGTGAAGTAACCACCGCAATGATCAATGCCAACAGAAAATCGGCACCGGTTGCAGTCGATATCAACCTGCAGAACTGCCAGCTGGATAACCCAGGCGATGAGTCGGCCACACCAATCACGAAAGTGGACGTCAAATTCACCAGTACCGCAACCAACGCGGCAGACACCAGCCTGATGGCGAACACCTATGCCGATGGCGCGCAGAACGTCGGCGTACGTCTGCTGGATGATGCTGAAGCCAAAATCACACTGGGTTCACCGAAGGAAGTGGTGCTGCAGACAGGTTCAGACACTCAGGTGCTGCACTTTAAAGCGCAGATGGAAGTCCCAACCGGTGCAACTGCAACAGCCGGCCAGGTTGAAGCGACTGCCAACTACGTTCTGCAGTACAAATAATACGCCAGCATCACCGTTTAACCGGCTGATGAATTTTATCAGTCGGTATTTTTATTCTCTCGAGTAACAGTATGATGAAAAATAAATCACAATGGATAATCATCATTACTGCCCTGTTAATGACGAAAGTCGCCTCTGGCACCGAATTTAATATCAACGCCATCGATAAAGATCTCCGAAGCGGCATTGACCTGTCCCGTTTTAAAGATGAAACATCCGTCACGCCCGGCCGCTATTTCGTTAGCGTTTCTATTAATGATATTCCACTGACAAATGGCTGGCAGCTAACCTGGAAAGAGGTCAATGATACTGTTCAGGTGTGTATTCCTTCAGAACTTGCTGATACCTTTGGTTTGCAGGATAAATTACGCCAGAAACTCCCGGTCAACGAGGGTTGCGTGGATTTTAGCACGCTCCCGGATATTACCTTCACCTTCGAACAGGCAACCCAGACCTTAAAGGTCACGGTTCCGCAAGCGTGGCTTCAGTATCGTTCCACTGACTGGATGCCCCCGTCGACCTGGGATAACGGCGTCGCGGGCGTCCTGCTGGATTACAATCTGTTTGCCAGCCACTATCAGCCCAACAGCGGCACCAGCACGGATAACGCCAACGCCTATGGCACGGCAGGCGCGAACCTGGGCGCGTGGCGATTGCGCAGTGACTTCCAGTATAACCAGACGCATACCGACGGAGGTTCAGAGCACGACGGGCGCTTCTCACGCGTGTATATGTTCCGCCCGCTGCCCGCCTTAGGGGCGAAACTCACGCTCGGTGAGACCGATTTCCAGTCCGCCATTTTTGATGCCTTCACCTACACCGGTGCGTCGCTTATCAGTGATGAACGCATGCTGCCATGGTCGCTTCGCGGCTACGCGCCGCAAATTTCCGGTATCGCGCAGACCAACGCCACGGTGACGGTCTCGCTGTCGGATCGTGTTATCTATCAGGCCAAAGTTCCCCCCGGTCCCTTTGTCATTCAGGATTTGAATCAGTCGGTTCAGGGCACGCTGGACGTTAAAATTACTGAAGAAGACGGGCGCGTGAGCACCTTTCAGGTTTCCGCGGCGTCGGTCCCGTTCCTGACGCGTAAAGGCCAGATCCGCTACAAACTTGCGGCGGGTAAAGCCCGTGAAGATGCCTCACACAGCGTCGAGGACAGTGCGTTTATGAGCGGGGAGTTCTCCTGGGGGGTGCTGTCGCAAACGTCGCTGTACGGCGGAACCCTCGCGGACGGCGATCGCTACCGTTCCGTTGCGGCAGGTATCGGGCAAAACCTGGATATCCTGGGCGCCATTTCTTTCGACGTCACCCAGGCAACCAGCCAACTGCCCGATCAACGCAGCCAGACGGGGTACAGCTATCGCTTTAACTACAGCAAGCGGTTCGATACCACAGGAAGCCAGCTCACGCTCGCCAGCTATCGTTATTCCGATCCGCAGTTTCTGAGCTACGCGCGCTTCCTTGAGCGTGACGACGATGACAACCAGACTGAAAAGCAGACCCTGAGCGTGACGGCAAGCCAGTACATTCCGGCGTTGTCGCTCAACGTGTATCTGAGCATGTTACGCCAGACCTGGTGGGACGACTCGCCGTCCACCACCGGCAGCATCACGGCAGGTTATAACTTTGACCTGGGTCGCTGGAAAAACATGGGGATAACCGTCTCGTTAAGCAAAACGCATTACGAGGATCAAAAAGACGATAACCAGTTTTATCTCTCACTCAGCGTTCCGCTGGATACCGACCATCGTCTGACCTACGACCTGCGCAACAGCGACAACCTGAGCCAGAACGTCTCCTGGTACGACACCTCGGATCGGGATAACACCTGGGGCGTGTCCGCCGGTACGGAAAGCGAAAAAACGGATGCGGGCGCGCAGTTTAGCGGTAACTACCAGCACTACTCTTCGCTTGGCGATCTCAACGTGTCCGGAAGCTACAAGGCGAATGAGTATAACTCTCTCAGCGCCAGCTGGAACGGCTCTATAACCGGCACGGCGAAAGGCGTCGCTCTGCATCGTCGCAGCTACGGCAATGAACCCCGGGTGATGGTGAGCACAGACGGTATTGGCAACATTCCGCTGAATATGTCCCGGGATGAAACCAACGCGTTCGGCATAGGCGTATTACCGTCCTTCTCCAGCTACTCGCCGTCTAACGTGCAGGTCAACATGAATAACCTGCCGGACGGGATCGATGTGGACAATCGGGTCACCACCTCGACATGGACAGAAGGGGCCATAGGCTATCGCCAGATCGCCACCCGTGCGGGTAGCGATGTCGTCGGGGTCCTGCGCACCGCGTCCGGCGTTCCCCCTCTCGGCGCGCAGGTTCTCCTGCAGGAGAGTGGCCAGGAAGTGGGCATTGTGGCCGATGAAGGACACATCTGGCTCGGGGCCGTTAAACCTGAACAACAGTTCCTGGTGACCTGGGGGGACAACAATCAGTGTCGCTTCTCGTTGCCGTCACACCTTGAAAACAGTAAGCAGCTGATGCTGCCATGCCGGTAAGAAACCCATGATGAAACATTCAACCTTAAAGCTTCTGTGCCTGATGCTCATCGGCACCAGCTTAACGACCCACGCCGCGATCAACCTGGATCGCACCCGGATTGTGTTTCCACAGAGCGACAAAGCCAGCAGCCTGAAGATCGATAATCAGAGCAAATCTCTGCCGTATCTCGCGCTCTCCTGGATTGAAGACGAGAACGGGCGCAAGGAAGACAGCCATTTTATGGCCCTCCCGCCCATCCAGCGTATTGAACCAGGCGCATCGTCACAGGTGCGGATCGTCAGGCAGGCGGGCGTCAGCCAGCTTCCTGGCGATCGCGAGTCGCTGTTTTACTTCAACCTGCGCGAAGTCCCGCCGAAAAGCAGCAACGCCAGCGAGGAGCGCAGCGTGATGCAGGTTGCCATGCAAAGCCGCATCAAGCTGTTCTGGCGCCCTAAAGCCATCACCAAAAAAGCGGGCGAGAAGAGTGAAATGCGCATGGAGGTCACGGCGACCGCTAAGGGGCTTACCTTCCATAACCCGACGCCTTACTACATTACGCTGGCCTGGCTCAGTAAAGATGCAAAAACCATGCTGTCGGGTTTTGACAGCCTGATGATTGCGCCGTTTGCCACCGCTTCCGCCTCCACCGGCAGCTATCACGGCAGCTACTACAGCATCGGTTACATTGATGATTACGGCGCACTGCGTAAGGTAGACGCCAGCTGCGCGGGTGCGGCGGCGTGTAAGCTCAGCGAGCGTAAGGTAGAAAGCGATGAAAAGACTCGCTAAGCTTCTGTTTTTGAGCCTGCTGATGCTCGTCCCGCTTAAGGAGGCCCTGGCGCTGAACTGCTATCTGGGCACGGCCAACGGCCCGGTTGAGCAGACGAAAACCATCGCGCCGTTCTCCATACCGAGCAACGCACAGCCGGGGCAAAAAATCTGGGAATCTGACGATATTAAAATTCCGGTGTACTGCGATCGCAACACCGCGTCGAACCATGCAAACGAAGACGTTTACGCGTGGGTGAACCCCTACTTATCCAGCGAGGATCCTTATTACCAGCTGGGGGTAACCTACGAGGGCGCGGACTATGATGCAGCCGGGCAGCCAACCGGAATTGACACCCATCAGTGTCTGGATAACAACAGCCTGAACACCTATACCCCCGCGCAGCTGCATGATATGGGCTGGGAGCATTACATCTGTTCCGGCAATGTTAACGACATACACACCAGCCGCTATTTTATCGCGCGTTTTCGCCTGTACGTGAAAATCAAAACCATGCCGCCCCACGGCTACGTCAGCTCGCTCGGGGATTACATACTGGTGCAGTTCGACGGTAAGGGGGGCGTGAATACGCTGTCTGATGCGAGGAACCTGAAATATCACGTGAACGGTCTGAATAACATCAACGTTCTGGACTGCGGGGCAACGTTTAGCATCTTCCCGGAAAACCAGGAGATCGACTTTGGCTCCTTCAGCGCCCGCGACATCGTCAATCAGGGTACCCGTAACCGGACGTTTACCGTTAAAACCACCAAAGTGCAGGACGCCCAGTGCTCGGACGGCTTCAAGATGGACTCGTCGTTTTACACCGACGGATCCCTCAGCAATAACGATACCGCGCTGCTGATCGGCAACGGGCTTAAGCTGCGGATCCTGGATGGCACCCGGCCGTTTACCTTCAACCAGTATAATGAGTACGCCGATTTTACGGGCAGCACGTTGCAGTATGAGCAGACCTATACCGCTGAGCTTTCGCCCGTTGCGGGGAAAGCCATTGATTCTGGCCCCTTTGAGACCGTCGTGCTGTTTAAAATTAACTACCACTAAAAACAAAAAAAGCCGGGGGTCGCCCGGCTTTTATCGTTACGTTTGCGCCTATCAGCTGGCTTTGCGCTCATGCGCCTGGCGGTATTCAACCAGATCTTCGATGGTCACCACCGGCATGTTATGCAGGCGGGCAAAGGTGATGCACTCTGGCGCGCGCGCCATGGTGCCATCGTCGTTGGTCAGCTCGCACAGCACGCCTGCAGGTTTGAAGCCTGCCAGGGTCACCAGGTCGATGGTGGCTTCGGTATGGCCCCCGCGGGTCAATACGCCACCCGCCTGCGCGCGCAGAGGGAAGACGTGGCCTGGGCGATGCAGATCGGATGGCTTCGCACCATCGGCAATCGCAGCACGCACGGTGGTCAGACGGTCAGCCGCTGAGACACCGGTAGTCACGCCGTGCGCCGCTTCGATGGTCACGGTAAAGCCGGTTCCAAAAGCGCTGGTGTTGTTTTCAACCATCATTGGCAGGTCGAGCTGCTTGCGACGGTCTTCGTTAATGCACAGGCAGACGATGCCGCTACCGTGACGGATGGTGAGTGCCATCTGCTCTACGGTCATATTTTCAGCGGCAAAAATCATGTCGCCTTCGTTTTCACGGTTTTCATCGTCAAGCACCATCACACCGCGGCCTTCGCGCAGTGCATCCAGTGCATGTTCAACACGTTGAGTTGAAGTGCCAAAAGAGGAAAGTAGCGTCTGATTCATGGTAAAAAAACCTCATTAACTATATGGTTACCAGAATCAGGGCAGTCTTAGGAGTGCCGTATACGCGGCAAAAAGATAACGTGAGCGGGCCTTTGCCCGACTGGATCGTTACTCTCTCCCATCCGGACTCTAACCGTCGGCCCCGGAATTACACCGGATCTGCTGACCTTTGAGTGTTCACCCAAAGCGCTCGCGGGCTTTCAGCATGACGCTGATTTACCGCCGGTGGGGAATTTCGCCCCGCCCTGAGAATAAGCGAGATAACTATAACGCTATTGATTAACCTGGGCAATGCATAAGCTTCAAACAAATCTTGTTTATGCCCGGCACTTACAGGCTACAATGGTTTCTGAGACCGTTTTACCAAGGGAAGCCACAATGATTGACCCGAAGAAAATTGAGCAAATTGCGCGTCAGGTTCATGAGTCCATGCCGAAGGGCATTCGTGAGTTTGGTGATGACGTTGAGAAGAAAATCCGCCAGACGCTGCAGGCGCAGTTGGTCCGCCTTGATTTAGTCAGCCGCGAAGAGTTTGACGTGCAAACGCAGGTTCTGCTGCGCACCCGCGAAAAGCTGGCGCTGCTGGAGCAACGTCTGAACGAGCTGGAAAACCGCAACGCGCCGGAAGAAGTGAAACCGGCACCGGCTATTCCGCCGGTGGACGATCAGGCGTAAGTGCGGCCTGTTGTGCCCGGTGGCGGCTACGCCTTACCGGGCCTGGATGAACGCGTAGGTCGGGTAAGGCGCAGCCGCCACCCGACATAAAAAAACGGGCCAAACGGCCCGTTTTTTACTGACTGTCTTTCTGGATCTTCTTAATGATGTTGGTGGTTGAACACCCGTCCTCAAAGTTGAGCACCATCACCTCGCCGCCGTTGGCCCAGACCTCTTCGCTCCCCGCGATTTGCTCTGGCTTGTAATCCCCGCCCTTCACCAGCAGATCCGGCAAAATACCTGCAATCAGGCGCTGCGGCGTGTCTTCCTCAAACGACACCACCCAGTCCACCGCTTCCAGCGCGCCGAGCACGATCATGCGCTGCTCCAGCGGGTTCACCGGACGCGTTTCGCCTTTCAGACGTTTGGTTGACGCATCGCTGTTCAACGCCACAATCAGGCGATCGCCGAGCTTACGCGCATTCGCCAGATACGAGACGTGGCCCGCGTGCAGAATGTCAAACACGCCGTTGGTCATCACCACTTTTTCACCGCGCTTACGCGCCGCGGCAACGGCCACCTTCAGCTCGTCTTCGGTCATCACACCAAAACCGGTGTCGGCACGGCCACGCACGGCGTTTTCCAGCTCGATTGGCGACACGGTAGAGGTACCGAGTTTACCCACCACCACGCCCGCTGCCGCGTTAGCAAAGTAGCAGGCCTCTTCCAGGGAGTTCCCCGCCGCCAGCGTTGCCGCCAGCACGCCGATCACCGTATCACCGGCACCGGTCACGTCGTACACTTCCTGCGCCTGCGTCGGCATGTGCAGCGGTGCTTTGCCCGGCTGCAGCAGCGTCATACCCTGTTCGGAACGGGTCACTAACAGCGCGGACAGCTCGAAATCGGCGATGATTTTCATGCCGCGCTCAACCAGCTCTTCTTCGGTTTTGCACTTGCCCGCCACCGCTTCAAACTCAGAGAGGTTTGGCGTCAGCAGCGTTGCGCCGCGATAGCGTTCAAAGTCGGTGCCTTTCGGGTCGATCAGCACCGGCACGCTGGCTTTACGCGCCAGCTGGATCATGGTCTGCACGCTTGCCAGCGCGCCTTTGGCGTAGTCGGACAGCACCAGCGCGCCGATATTGCCCAGCGCCTGGTTGATGCGCTCGTGCAGCGGCTCGGGATCAACGCCCTCGAAACCTTCTTCAAAGTCGAGGCGGATCAGCTGCTGGTTGCGCGACAGCACGCGCAGCTTGGTGATCGTCGGGTGGGTGGGAACAGAAACAAAGTCGCACTTCACGTTCACGTCCCCCAGCGACTTGCTCAGCGCACGCGCCGCATCGTCGATGCCGGTCAAGCCAACCAGACGCGACTGCGCGCCCAGAGAGGCAATGTTCATCGCCACGTTTGCCGCGCCGCCGGGGCGCTCTTCAATGGTGTCGACCTTTACCACCGGAACGGGCGCTTCCGGGGAGATCCGGCTGGTCGGCCCATACCAGTAGCGATCCAGCATCACATCGCCCACAACCATAACCCCAGCACGTTCAAACTCTGGCAGTGTTACTTTCATTCCTGACTCCAGAAAGATTCACAATTTGCGCGCGATAATATCACACTTACTTTGTTACGCACGGTTCCACCAGCCACTTCTGCCAGCTGGCGGTCACCTGCGCCCGCTCGTCGACGAACTGGTCGAGCGCCACATGGCCCGGCTGCTCCTGCAGCGCCAGGTGATGCAGGGCATCCCTTAGCGTGGTGTAGGCCCGGGTCAGCGCCTGCGCCTCCTGCTCATCCATAATCTCATTCTGCGCAAGCAGCTCCAGAATGCGCACGTTATCGGACCAGCGCGTCAGCTTTGGCTTCGCGTGGGCGTGCAGCAGCACCAGATACTGGGTAATAAACTCAATATCGGTAATTCCGCCCTCATCAGCTTTGATATCAAAGCGATCGCGGTGTTTATTGCCAAGATGCGCGCGCATTTTTTCGCGCATCTCGCGCACCTCGGTCTGCAGCGTGCTGCCGTCGCGTAAGGTGGTCATGACCTCCTTGCGGATGAGATCAAACTGCGTTTTTAACTGCGGATCGCCATAGACCACGCGGGCGCGCACCAGCGCCTGATGTTCCCACGTCCAGGCCTCGTTTTTCTGATAATCGGCAAAGGCGTCCGTGGAGGTAACCAACATGCCCGCCGCGCCGGACGGGCGCAGGCGCGCATCCACCTCGTACAAAATGCCCGACGAGGTGCGCGTGCTGAACAGGTGCATAATGCGCTGCGCCAGTCTGAGGTAAAACTGACGCCCGTCGATTTCACGCTCGCCGTCGGTCATGACGTCTACCGGGCAGTCGTGCAGGAAGATCAGATCAAGATCGGAGCTGTAACCCAGCTCCCAGCCGCCGAGCTTGCCATAGCCGACCACCGCAAAGCCGCGCCCTTCACGCTCGGCCAGATGTTTCGGCTGGCCGTAGCGTGCCACCATTTGCACCCAGGCCTGATGCACGACGGCATCAATCATCGCTTCCGCCAGCCAGGTTAAGTGATCGCTGACTTTCATTACCGGCAGCGTTCCGGCGATATCGGCCGCCGCCACACGCAGCATCTGCGCCTGCTTAAACTGACGCAGCGCCTCCAGCTGCTGCTCTTCATCCTCTTCCGGCACGCGCAGCAGATACTGGCGCAGTTCGTCGCGGTAGGCGTCCGTTGCCGTGGGCTGGTAAAGGGTGTTGGGATCGAGCAGTTCGTCCAGCAGCAGCGGATAACGCGCCAGCTTGTTGGCGACCATCGGCGACGCGGCGCAGAGTGAAATCAGATGCTTGAGCGCGCCGGGGAATTCGCTCAACAGTTCAAGATAGGTGGTGCGGGTGATGATCCCGCTCAGGAGCGGCATCATTCGCGACAGCGGCACCGGGGCATCCGCGCGCGCGCAGACGTCGCTTAGCAGATGCGGCATCAGGTGATCCAGCACCTGCCGACCGCGCGGGCCAATGGCGCGCTTGTTCAGTTCGAGACGGAAATCGGCAATTAACGCCACCACGCGGTGTCGGTCGTCATCGCTTAAATGCGCCAGCACCGGCGTGGTGTCATCTTCCTGGAGGGCGTCCTGCCACAGCTCGCGCCAGTGTTCGGACAGCGCATCGTCCTGCGACTCCCCTTCGTCGTCGCCAATTAGATCGTTAAAGATCCGGCGCACGCCTGCCATGTGGGCATCCAGCCTCTCGGTGAGCGCCGCCCAGCCTTCCATGCGCATTCCCCAGGCGAGCCGCGCCCGGTTAAGGTCATCCCCCGGCAGGGTTTGGGTTTGTTCGTCGTTTATGCTTTGCAGCAGGTTTTCCAGCCGACGCAGGAACAGGTAGGCCTCGCGCAGCGTTTGCGCGTCGCCCTCCGGCAGCAGGTGAAGCTGTTCGATGGCGCTCAGCGTCGGTAGCAGCGAGCGGAATTGCAGCGACGGCTCACGACCACCGCGGATAAGCTGGAAGACCTGAACGATAAATTCGATTTCACGAATGCCGCCCGCACCGAGCTTGATGTTGTCTTTCAGGCCACGGCGGCGCACTTCGCGGGCGATCATCCCCTTCATGTTACGCAGGGACTGGATCACGCTGAAGTCGATGTAGCGGCGGAACACGAACGGGCGCAGCATGGCACGCAGTTCGTTGGCATAGGCATCGTCGCTGTCGCCCATGATCCGCGCCTTCACCATCGCGTAGCGCTCCCAGTCGCGCCCCTGTTCCTGATAGTAATCTTCCAGCGCGGCAAAGCTCAGCACCAGCGGGCCGCTGTCGCCGAACGGCCGCAGGCGCATATCAACGCGATAGACAAAGCCATCCTGGGTGGGCTGGTCCAGCGCCTTAATCAGCCGCTGGCCAAGGCGGGTAAAGAACTGGGCGTTATCCAGCTCGCGCCGCCCGCCGCGCGTGGCCCCGTTCTCAGGCCAGGCAAAAATCAGATCGATATCCGAGGAGAAGTTCAGCTCGCATCCGCCAAGCTTCCCCATCCCCAGAATCAACAGCGGCTGAGGAACCCCTTCCTCGTTGCACGGCGTGCCCCACTCTTTACAGCATGCGGCATACAGCCAGTCGCGTGCGGCAACAATCAGCGTTTGCGCCAGCTCGCTGAGCTGCTGCAACGTACTCTCTTCGCTGACCAGTTCCAGCGCCTGGGCCCAGGCAATGCGCACCATCACCCGGCGGCGGAACTGGCGCAGAACGCGCATTAACGTGGCTTCATCCGCTACGTCTGCAAGCGCAGCTTGCAGCCAGCTGGCGTACTGCCGCCACTCTTCCGCCTGCGGAGGCGCGCTTTCCAGCGCCGCCAGCCAGCCCGGATTCGCCGCGACACTCTCCTGCACAAAATCACTGAAGGTAAGCACGCACTTCGCCTGCTCACTTAGGGATGACGGCGGTAATGACTCAGGCAGACGTTCGCAAACAATCTGCCACTGCTGCTGTAACTGCGAAGAAAGCGGCATGATGGGGGTTCCTTGCCAGAATTAACGTTTTCCGCTGTGCAGCCAGAACGGCTCCTGCGAAATGGCCTCGTTGCGGAAATGCTCAATCTCGACCTGCTGGCGGTTTTCGATGGCTTGCTTCAGCCCCTGCCAGTTCTCCATCCAGGCCTGCGCTTTCACGCCGTCATAGGCACCGGACAGCAGCAACATGCTGTCGATATTACGCGCCAGACGCGGAAGCTGATCGCCATACTGGTCGCCCAGCGGGTAGGCAAACGTGTTTCTCAGCTCAGCGGCATGCCGCGAAAGATGAATATCCGCAAAGCGCTTAAAGTTATCCGCGATTTTGGTCTGCGCTTTTGCATCGAGGAAAGTCCGCCAGCCGCGCGTTACCAGAAACTCGGTGAGCGCCAGTTTGGCCGAGGCAGCCTGTGGGCTATAGAGCGCCGTTTGTGCCGACACATCGGAGAGCATAAGCGCTTCGGTTTGGGTAAGCAGATCACGTAAGTGAGCGCTTGCTTTACGCGGTACGATACCGCCGAACAGCGCCAGCGTATGACGCACCAGGCCGATAGCCGCCATGACGTGGGTTTTCGCGTTTTTGACATTTCGCGCCCACAGCTCTTCGTGGTACAGCCACTGGGAGAGCGCCAGTTCCAGCGCCGCTTCCATGCCTTGTTCGATGCTGGCTTTCGGCACAACGCGTAAAATCGGCGTCTCTTTCACCGTACGTGGCGCATTCCCGGCCGCCAGATGATAACCGCGTGCGGCCTTACTCAGGCTACCCTGACGCAAGCCGGACTGGTTCACCAGCTTACGCGCCAGCTTCAGCACATCTTTCGCGTCACCTTCCAGCAGCTCAAGCTCCAGTTCGCAGAGTGGCTCTTGCCATTCGCCTGCCTTCACGTCGCCCAGATCGAGGGCAATTTCTATGCGGCTTTTGCCTTCCGTCACCTGCCATTTTTCGCGCCAGAAATCGGTGCTGAACAGTGGCTGCACCTGCGCCGCTAACGTTGCCGGCAGCTCGCCCTCTGGCCATACCTCGGCCGGGAAACGCGCCAGCTCAAGTTCCGCCTTGCTGATATCAATATTGTATTCCGGGCGCTGGTGTAACCCGCCGACCACGCGGCCAGCGGTTTTCATCGTCATTTCATAGCGCCCGCCCGCTCCCCGGATGCGCAGCCCCATGTCGTGCTGGCGCAGCCAGTTGTCAGGCGTTTCGTAATAGATGTTAAGCAGCTGTACCGGTTCATGGTGCTCGCCGGAAAGCGTGTGCAGATGCTGACGAAGCGCGTCAACGCTGTCTTTTTCGACGATAAACTTTAATTCGATTTCTTGTGCCATAGCCTTGTACTTTTGCGTGCGTCACAGACGCGTCAATGAAGGCGAACTTCCTCGCCATTTGTTTGTCAGTACATAGTATTTTGCGCCAAATTGCCATGCAATGAGCAATTTGACGGGCGTAAAAGTTTAAAGCAGTAGAAATCAGGACACAGATGATTCCGATTGATGATGAATCCTTTGCGTAGAGACACTGATGCCACTACTATCGTTCCACTATTTATGAATATAACGACTGATATGCTTAAATTGCGCCTGATTGGACTTACTTTACTCGCTTTTAGCGCCGCAACCGCGGTGCACGCTGAAGAAAAGCGTTACGTTTCTGATGAACTCAACACCTGGGTACGCAGTGGCCCCGGAGACAATTATCGCCTCGTGGGCACGGTGAATGCCGGCGAGGAAGTGGTTCTGTTACAAACCAATGCGGATACCAACTATGGCCAGGTTCGCGACAGCACCGGCCGCACCTCGTGGATCCCGCTGAAAGAGCTGAGCAACGTGCCAAGCCTGCGCACGCGCGTGCCGGACCTGGAAAACCAGGTGAAAACCCTGACCGATAAGCTGAACAACATCGACAGTACCTGGAACCAGCGTACCGCAGAGATGCAGCAGAAAGTCGCGCAGAGCGACAGCGTGATCAGCGGCCTGAAGGACGAAAACCAGAAACTGAAAAACGAGCTGATTGTCGCGCAGAAGAAAGTGAACGCCGCCAATCTGCAGCTTGACGACAAACAGCGCACCATCATCATGCAGTGGTTTATGTATGGCGGCGGCGTGCTGGGCGTGGGTCTGGTGCTGGGTCTGGTGCTTCCAATGCTGATCCCAAGCCGCAAGCGCAAAGACCGCTGGATGAACTAACTCGTCTTCTCTGCCACACTTACGTATTATCTTGCGAAAAGAAAAAACGGGAGTGTGGCTGTGAAGAGTTATCTGGTCGGTGGTGCGGTTCGTGATGCGTTATTAGGTCTGCCGGTCAAAGATAAAGACTGGGTTGTGGTCGGCGCCACGCCAGAAGAGATGCTCGACGCGGGCTACCAGCAGGTAGGCCGCGATTTTCCCGTGTTCCTCCATCCGAAAAGCCGTGAAGAGTACGCCCTGGCGCGAACGGAGCGAAAATCCGGCGCGGGTTATACCGGCTTCACCTGCTATGCCGCCCCGGACGTGACCCTGGAGCAGGATTTACTGCGCCGCGACCTCACCGTTAACGCCCTGGCACAGGACGAGCACGGCCAGATCATCGACGTTTACGGCGGCCAAAACGATCTCCGCGATCGGCTCTTGCGCCACGTTTCTCCCGCGTTTTCTGAAGATCCGCTGCGCGTACTGCGCGTGGCGCGTTTCGCTGCCCGCTATGCTCACCTGAGCTTCCGCATTGCCGATGAAACGCTGGCGCTGATGACCGCCATGACCGAGGCGGGCGAACTGGCGCACCTGACGCCGGAACGCGTCTGGAAAGAGACTGAAAACGCGCTGACCACCCGCAACCCGCAGGTCTTTTTCCAGGTCCTGCGCGACTGTGGTGCCCTGAAGGTGCTGTTCCCGGAAATCGATGCGCTGTTTGGCGTTCCGGCGCCGGCGAAGTGGCACCCGGAAATTGATACCGGCGTGCATACCCTGATGACGTTAAGCATGGCCGCCATGCTCAGCCCGGAGGTTGATGTCCGTTTCTCGACCCTGTGTCACGATCTCGGCAAGGGGCTGACGCCGAAAGCGTTGTGGCCGCGCCACCACGGACACGGTCCGGCGGGGGTGAAGCTGGTTGAAGGGCTTTGCCAGCGCCTGCGCGTGCCTAACGACATCCGCGACCTGGCGAAACTGGTGGCGGAGTTCCACGACCTGATCCACACCTTCCCGATCCTGAAACCAGCCACCATCGTTAAGCTGTTCGACAACATTGACGCCTGGCGCAAACCGCAGCGCGTTGAGCAGATTGCGCTCACCAGCGAGGCCGACGTGCGCGGGCGTACCGGGTTTGAAGCCAGCGATTATCCGCAGGGGCGCCTGCTGCGCGAAGCCTGGAACGTGGCGAAAGCGGTGCCGACGAAAGAGGTGGTTGAGGCAGGATTTACCGGCCCGGCTATCCGGGAAGAGCTGACGAAACGGCGGATTGAGGCGGTTGCGACCTGGAAGGAAACGCGTTGCCCTCAGCCAAAGGACTGAGGGCGGTCGGTCATCAGAAGAAGACCACGTACACGGCAGCTGCGACGATAAAGCGGTAGATCGCGAACGGAATGAACGAGATACGCTTAATCAGCTGCAGGAAGGTTTTAATCGCAATCAGCGCCACGATAAAGGCGGTGATAAAGCCTACGGCAAACATCGGGATGTCGCCGGTAGTCAGGAAGCCGATGCTTTTATAGAGGTCCAGCGCGGTGGCGCCCATCATCATCGGGACCGCCAGCAGGAAAGAGAACTCTGACGCCGCATAGCGGCTCACGCCCATCAGCATCCCGCCGGAAATGGTCGCCCCTGAACGGGAGAAGCCCGGCCACAGCGCCAGACACTGGAAGCAGCCAATGATAAACGCCTGACGATAGGTCATGTCATCCAGACCTTCCGCACGCGGGGTTTTAGGTTTGAGCAGTTCCGCCGCAATCAGCAGGACGCCACCAACCACCAGGGCGTACATCACGTTGATGGGATTAAACAGCGACTTGATGGTATCGTGGAATATCAGCCCCAGCACCACTGCCGGGATCATCCCGAGCAGGATATGAATCAGCGTCAGACGGCCTTTGCCCTCGCCTTCGCGCTGCGGCAGACGACCAAAGTGGATGCCAATCAGGCCAAACAGACGACGCCAGAACATCACCACCACGGCCAGGATTGAACCGAGCTGGATCACCACTTCGAATGTCTTTGCGGTATCCCCCTCAAAGCCCAGCAGATGGCCCACAATAATCATATGGCCCGTACTGGAAACCGGCAAAAACTCCGTCAATCCCTCGACCACACCCAGTATTGCCGCCACCAGCAGCGAGTGCATATCGCTCATCTATAAACCCCTAAAAAGATATAAAAAAACGGTCGCTACAAAGGCTCCCGTGAAAGATACAGCTTTAAGACCTGTATAACCGAAAATGGTTTAGCGATTATGACGTTAAATCATTCCTTTCAGATTTTTGCCACGCTCGATAATCACGCCCACGTTGGCGGCGCGCGCCACGGCGCCGGGTTTGCTCAGCTTGATGCGCACCCACGGTGAATTAAACTTGCTCAACAGCAGCTCCGCAACCTCTTCCGCCACGCGCTCAACCAGTGCAAAACGTTGCCCTTCTACGTGGCTCACGACGGTTTCGCTGATGTCGGCATAGCTTAAACAGTCATTCACGTCGTCGCTTTTTGCCGACGCGCGGTTATCCCAGCCCATTTCGATATCGAACACTAATTTCTGTTCTATGGTCTGTTCCCAGTCGTAAACACCAATAGTGGTGATTACCGAAAGTTGCTCTATAAATACAATATCCATCACGACCTGCCTGCTTTTTGGCTAAACCGGATACCACTTCCGGCGAATTATGCGTATTATCCACAGATGCTGAGAATACAGATACATTTTCAAAACGGAACAGCGTTATGAGTGCAATCGCGCCTGGAATGATCCTCCTCGCCTACCTTTGCGGCTCAATCTCCAGCGCCATTCTGGTCTGCCGCATTGCCGGGTTACCTGACCCGCGCGAAAGCGGCTCCGGGAATCCCGGGGCGACCAATGTACTACGAATTGGCGGCAAGGGAGCAGCCGTAGCGGTTTTGATTTTTGATGTTCTGAAAGGGATGCTTCCCGTCTGGGGCGCGTATGCGCTGGGCGTCACGCCGTTCTGGCTGGGGCTTATTGCCATTGCCGCCTGCGTTGGCCATATCTGGCCGGTATTCTTCGGCTTTAAAGGCGGTAAAGGCGTCGCGACCGCCTTCGGTGCCATCGCGCCGATCGGCTGGGATCTCACTGGCGTAATGGCCGGGACCTGGCTGCTGACGATTTTACTGAGCGGCTATTCGTCGCTGGGCGCCATTGTCAGCGCGCTTATCGCGCCGTTCTATGTCTGGTGGTTTAAACCGCAGTTCACCTTCCCGGTTTCGATGCTCTCCTGTCTGATTTTGCTGCGTCATCACGACAACATTCAGCGCCTGTGGCGTCGCCAGGAGACCAAAATCTGGACGAAGCTGAAGAGAAAGAAAAAAGAGCCGAAAAACGGCTCCTCCTGATTACGCCTCCGGCAGTTCTGCCAGCGGCCAGCGTGGACGCACGGAAACGCTGAGATCGGATGTCGCGCCGGCATTGAGCCGCACCATACCCGCGTAGGCGATCATCGCCCCGTTGTCGGTACAAAATTCCGGACGGGCGTAAAACACTTCACCGCGACGCTTTTGCATCATCTCGGCCAGCTTCGCGCGCAGCGTACGGTTGGCGCTAACGCCCCCGGCCATTACCAGGCGCTTAAAGCCAGTCTGATCCAGCGCGCGCTTGCATTTGATCATCAGCGTATCGACGACTGCATCTTCAAATGCCCGGGCGATATCCGCGCGGGTCTGTTCATCATTATCGTTGTTGCGAATGGTGTTGGCGGCAAAGGTCTTCAGACCGGAGAAGCTGAAGTCCAGGCCCGGACGATCGGTCATCGGGCGAGGGAAGACGAAACGGCCTTCCGTCCCCTGCGCGGCCATTTTCGACAGCATCGGGCCGCCAGGATAATCCAGCCCCAGAAGCTTGGCGGTTTTGTCGAAGGCTTCACCGGCTGCGTCGTCAATCGACTCGCCCAGCAGTTCATACTTGCCAATGCCCGTCACGCTAATCAGCTGAGTGTGGCCGCCAGAAACCAGCAGCGCCACAAACGGGAACGCTGGCGGATTGTCTTCCAGCATCGGTGCCAGAAGGTGCCCTTCCATATGGTGAACCGGGATCGCCGGAACATTCCACGCAAACGCCAGAGAACGCCCGACGGTTGCACCGACCAGCAGTGCGCCGACAAGGCCAGGACCTGCGGTATACGCCACGGCATCGATATCTGTTGAGCTCAGCCCGGCCTCTTTCAACGCCGCCTGAATTAAAGGGACGGTTTTACGCACATGGTCACGAGAGGCCAGTTCAGGCACGACGCCACCGTAGTCAGCGTGCAGTTTCACTTGACTATACAGTTGGTTGGCCAGCAGCCCTTTTTCGTTGTCGTAAATGGCGATGCCGGTTTCATCGCAGGATGTTTCAATACCCAGTACACGCATGACTTGTTTTACCTCGCTTCAGTACCGCGCAGTGTAGAGCCTGGGCGGGTTGATGTAAAACTTTGTTCGATCCAGGAGAAAGGCTCGTGTATACTCCTCACCCTTATTAAAGTCCCTTTCAAAATCGCTTCGGTGCTTTACAAAGCAGCAGCATTTGCAGTAAAATTCCGCACCATTTTGAAATAAGCTGGCGCTGATGCCAGCGGCAAACCGAATTTATTAAAGGTGAGAGTTACATGCCGGTAATTAAAGTACGTGAAAACGAGCCGTTCGACGTAGCACTGCGTCGCTTCAAACGTTCATGCGAGAAAGCAGGTGTTCTGGCTGAAGTTCGTCGTCGTGAGTTCTATGAAAAACCAACGACTGAACGTAAGCGCGCTAAAGCTTCTGCAGTGAAACGTCACGCGAAGAAACTGGCTCGCGAAAACGCACGCCGTACTCGTCTGTACTAATCTGTTGAGGGCGCTCGCTCTCAGCTGACAGACAGAGTAATAGTCGTAAGGCCGTGCTTCCGGAAGGAATGCGCGGCTTGTTTTCGTTTATAAGTCGCTAAACTATTGGGGCCTATGGCTGGACGAATCCCACGCGTTTTTATCAATGACCTGCTGGCCAGAACCGACATCGTCGATCTCATCGACGCGCGGGTAAAGCTCAAAAAGCAGGGCAAGAACTACCATGCGTGCTGTCCGTTCCATAACGAAAAAACCCCCTCTTTCACCGTAAACGGTGAAAAACAGTTTTACCACTGCTTCGGCTGTGGCGCCCACGGTAACGCGGTCGATTTTTTGATGAACTACGACAAGCTCGAGTTCGTTGAAACGGTCGAAGAGCTGGCGGCGATGCACAATCTTGAAGTGCCGTATGAAGCAGGCAGCGGACCCAGCCAGATAGAGCGCCATCAACGGCAAAATCTCTATCAATTAATGGAAGGATTAAATGATTTTTATCAACAATCCTTCACCCAACCCAATGCCGAACCTGCACGACAATATTTGGAGCAACGCGGCCTAAGTGCCGAGATTGTTCAGCAGTTTGCTATCGGATTTGCGCCGCCGGGCTGGGATAACGCATTAAAACGTTTCGGTGGAAATGCCGACAACAAGAAGCTGCTACTTGATGCCGGAATGTTGGTCCAAAACGACCAAGGTAGAACTTACGACCGTTTTCGCAATCGCGTGATGTTTCCAATTCGCGACAAACGGGGCCGGGTAATAGGCTTCGGTGGCCGCGTGCTGGGTAACGATACGCCGAAATATCTTAACTCGCCGGAAACCGATATTTTCCATAAGGGCCGCCAGCTTTATGGCCTTTATGAAGCGCAGCAGCATCATGCTGAACCGCCGCGACTGCTTGTTGTCGAAGGGTATATGGATGTTGTCGCCCTTGCACAATACGGCATTCATTATGCTGTTGCTTCGCTGGGCACATCAACCACAGCCGACCATATGCATATGTTATTCCGGGCGACGAATAACGTTATTTGTTGTTACGACGGCGATCGGGCTGGACGAGATGCGGCATGGCGCGCGCTGGAAACCGCAATGCCTTACATGACCGACGGTCGTCAGCTACGCTTTATGTTTCTGCCCGACGGTGAAGACCCGGATACGCTGGTGCGTAAAGAGGGAAAAGAGGCTTTTGAAGCACGAATGGAGCAGGCTCAGCCGCTCTCTATGTTTTTGTTTAACAGTCTCTTACCGCAGGTCGACTTGAGTTCACCGGATGGTAGTACACAATTGGCTGCGCTCGCGTTGCCGCTTATCAGTAATGTACCTGGCGATGCGCACCGCATTCAACTGCGCCAAATGCTGGGCCTTAAGTTGGGCATTTTTGACGACGCTCAACTTGATCGTTTAATGCCAAAACAGGCAGAAAGTGGTGTCGTACGCCCCACTCAGCAGATAAAACAAACGCCTATGCGTATACTCATAGGATTATTGGTGCAAAACCCGAATCTGGCACCGCTTGTGCCACCTTTACAAGGGTTAGAACAGAGCAAACTACCGGGGCTTAGCTTGTTCAACGAGCTGGTAAGTCTTTGTTTAGCCCAACCAGGGCTGAATACCGGGCAGCTTTTAGAGAACTACCGCGGTGCAAGTGAATACTCAACACTTGAAAAACTCTCAGCCTGGAACGATATAAAGGATGAGAATGTTGAAAAAATGTTCACCGACACGCTAAAACGTATTTTTGATTCAATGCTTGAACAGCGACAGGAAGAGTTGATAGCTCGCGATCGCACGCACGGTTTGAGCAGTGAAGAACGCCGGGAGTTCTGGGAAATCAGACAAGCCCTTGAAAAAAAATTCCCATTGTCTGCATCAGAGGTAATTGAACGCCAGTAAACATTATTAACGAGGGGGGTGTCGTTATTGTTAGGCCAACAAAAAGAAAATGATAATGAAATTTTTATTCTGGATTTTGGATGGAAACTGTTTTATTTTTTACTGGCTCAATTTCTTTGTAAGTGCTGGCGCTAAAAAAAACCATGAGGAATGCTTTAAAATTAAACCCGCGAAATGCGGGTTTTTTGTTATATGTTTGATGGAGGCTTAGGCCATTGAATTTCTGGTTCGGCTGCTATTGAGATACGGCTCAAGCGTAAACGGTATGTTTTCCATAAGCGCAATAACTCTGTATCGCCTTCTGTTGCCTCTCCTAACTCAACGGCATCCTGAAGAATTGAAATAGCAAGCCCGGCATCCTCTATCAGCTGCTTTCTTTTTTGGTCTGCTAATGTTGCGGCATCTGGGCGAACATCATAAAAAACACCATTCTCGTATTTATAGTTTCCTAACACATCGTCTGGCACATTCAGTGGTTCGACTTCATAAACATTTCGTCCTTCCTCCATCCCCATATACGAAACATCCTCTTCATAGGCAATAACAATTCCGCCACTATCGAGGGATACAGCACCTTTCCACCCAATTAAAGTCTCGTACCAGTCTCTTCCTTTTTCATCATGAAAATATAGCCCGGTACGCATGAAGCCGTTTATTTCAACATGTTCAAGTTTATAAATAACTGGATTAATAAACTGATCCATTACTAATCTCCCACAGCGACCCACGCATTTGTTTGTTTATTAAAATATTGCATCTGACGGTAATAAACTCCGAGCTTTCGACCATCGCTCCTGTTTTCCATTGTTATGCCCGTAACAACGCAACCTGCCGGAGATTCCCAGTTGCCAAACCAAATATCGGTGGGATTTCGAAGCTGTTGACCACCACGGCGGATGCCATTGACAAGACCATAGCGGGAGTGCGGCGTAAATGGCAGACTTGCGGATATCACGCCCCAGCCGGTGCTGCGCCGTGATATAGGCCTGCAGCCGGGCTCTGGCCGCGTTGAGCACGGGTTCACTTTCAGGGCCGGGGAACAGGAACAGCGAGGCCACAATGCTGTAGTCGACAATGTTGGCTGACTGCACTGTCACCCGGTCAGCGACGGGCCGGACATCCTCATCGTTCAGCGCATTGCGAACGACGGCGAGCAGTTCTTCGGACGCCACGCCGTTATTCTCCCGGGAGAGCACGGAAACCGTAACGTTCGCAGGCTGGGGGCTAATCACGGAAATGTCCGCCACACGACCATCCGCGCTGCGGCCATGGAACTGATAAGCGCCTGTCGAACCAGCCACGCTGAGCCCTTCCGGTGCCTGCTGGATGCGCAGACGAAAATCGGTATCGGATTCCATGACCGCCGGCGTGGGCGGGAACGTGGTGTCGTCGGCGGGCGTAATCACCAGACGCTCAAGGTTAGCGTTTGCCCCAATCTGGTCGAGATCGCTGCCCGCGGCGTAGGCCAGCATGACCGCACGCGCGGCCTCGTTAACGCGCTGACGCCAGATAACTTCCCGATACGCGTTTTCCTGCAGCAGCTTCACGATCGGCTCTGACTCTAAGGTCAGCGTGCGTGCAATAGCCTCTTGCTCCGCCTCAGGATAGAGCGAGACAAAGGTGGCCTTACGTTCTGCCAGCAGCGTCTCATAATCCACCTCCTCCACGACATCAGGCGCGGCGAGCTGGCTCAGATCAACAATAGCCATAGCGTTTAACTCAGTGAAATAGTGATAGAAAAGGAACGATCGGACGTTGGTCGCGTGCCGGTGATATCGACATACAACGTCCCGTCATTCTCCGACCGTTCGAAAGTGATAGCCGTCAGGCTTATCCGCGGTTCCCATTTCTGGATTGCGGAGTAACATGCGGCCATAATTTGCAGACGCAGCGCCGGACTCTGAGGCCTGTCGATCATCGCCGCCAGCAAGGAGCCGTACTCCCGACGCATGACCCGCGAGCCAACGGGCGTAACCAGAATGTCGCGCACGCTTTGCCTGATATGTTCAGCCTCAGAGATGCTGAGGCCGGTCTGGCTGTTCATTCCCGTGTAGCGCACCGTCATTGCGTCCCCTTAGTCCAGCTTCCGCCGCTTTGCACACTGCCGTGGGCATGGTTATCCACCTGCACCCCATTGGAGGTAAATTGACCGCCGGAGTGCTGGATATTTCCGGCCATCACCCCGCCCTTTTGCACCTCAAGTGAGGCGGTAATTAACTTGTTGGTACACACCACTTCGGGTGTATCAAGCGTGATGCGGGTTGCGGATTTCACGAGCACCACCGGTACGGTTGCGGTCAGTGATTCCGATGCGGTGATGGCTGCCGTTTTGATGCCGGTTGCCGTCAGCGCGCCGCTCCCGGGCTCGTACTCGATAACCGCCCCGTCGGGAAAGCTGACGTGAAGCGCATCGGGTGACGTCGACGGTGCCGGATGCTCATCAGAGAAAATGCCCGGCAACACAAAGGCGGTATCCAGCTCTCCGCCGATGGCTAGCAGCAGTACCTGTTCGCCCTCGGACGGCGCCCACCACACGCGCGAACGGCCAGCGCGGCAGGTCATCCAGTTCAGCCAGGTGGTGTTCATCCCGCCGGACTGGACCCGACAGAGCCCTCTTTTGAGGTCGACATCGGTCACAACACCGACACGAATAAGATTGCGGATCGCGCGAGCGATGCCGTGTATGGAGGTTAATGTATTCATAAGAAGAGAATGCCGTTCAGGAGGAACGGCAGCAACGAGACGGGGTTTCGTGCGGGATGAGACAACAAGCAGGCCAGGCAGTAGGTTGCAGCTGGCCCTCAGGGCGGGGAAATTACGCCTCCCATTCGCTGACCAGCTCCCCGTTGATGTATAACGCCTTCGGACGCGTGACGGGCTCCGGCAGCGGCGGCTCGGGGGAATACGTTGCGCGCAAAGCGCCCTCTTCCTGGGAAACAAGAATGCGCTCGGTTAACTGCACGCTGACGCTGATATCCATCGTATCGTCATCGTTTAAGACGATCGTGAAGGAACATCCGTTTCTGCGGCCTTCATCGAGGGTAAAAATGTCCGGCTGGTTTTCCCGAAGCCAGGCCAGCACCGGGACGAAAAGGCCCTCGCTGTCGCCGGAAAAACCGCTGACCTTTGCGTTCAGCGCATAGTGCTTTTCAAAGGAAAGCGAGGAGGCCAGTCGCGCGTCAAGATTACCGCTGCCGACCGACATCTGCAGGCGCTCCGGGTTTGCATTCAGTTGGGGGATCGCGTCAATTAATGCCTGACGCAGGCTCTTGAGTTTGTGCATCGAATTTATCCTGACAGTCTTTAATGGTTTCCACCTGCAACGCGCAGGCGATAAGGGCATGCTCAAGCCTGCGAATATCGGCACTCAGATCGCCGTTAGTGACGGGCTCGCTTGCCGGCATCGGGCAAAGGCTCACCTTCGGGCAGGCGTGGTAAACAATGGGCTGCGGAGGCGCAGGCGGCGCGGACGTGCAGCCTGCGGACAGCATCAGGCAGCTGAGCGGTATACCAGCGGCGTAACGTTTCATTTTCATTTATCAACTTTCCAATGGCCACTTCGCGTCTGGCCAAGGTTTCTCCGGCAACGGCAAGCTCATCGCGGAGCCTGACCTGCGCGTTTTCATTTTCTCTGACCAACTGCTGCGCGACGTTCAGCTGATGGTTCAGCGCGTTGATTGCGCTTTTTTGTTCGCGGGCGATCTGATTGGTTTTGGCCAGAGAGCGGGACAGGTTCTGATTATCATGACGAAACCACAGGATAATGACCACCAGCGCGGCCAGCATCAGCAGACGAGTTCTCATCAGCCCTCCTTCAGACACCAGGCTTTTTCACGGGCACGACGGTTTTCAAGCCCGGCGTTTTTGTTTTCGTTGACGTACACCCAGCGGGGCAGTTCACCGCAAGCCTGCGGCCACTGCTTGCGATTAATCAACGACACCAGCGTCGAACGACAGGCGGCACCGGTTCCCACGTTAAAGGCAAAACTGACCAGCGCATCATAGACACGGGGCGGCATCTCCACCGGCGCGCATGCGGCAAGCCGTTTCTCAACCTTCATGACGTCGGCAATCAGGTTCGCCGCCGCGTCACGTTCGGTAATTTCCCTCGTCGGCACGACACCTGCCGTGTGGCCAATGCCTGACGTCCATACGCCCGCGCTACACCGGTAGGGCGACAGACGACATCCTTCGAGATCGGCAATGAGCGCCAGCCCCTCGGGCGAGGTTTTCAGTAATCGAAAGTCCGGCATTAGCACCGCCAGCGCAAGCACGCTGGCGATGCTGCAACGCTTAATGATTGAGTTCACGAATGCTCTTCTTATCGAGGCCTAACGATTTGAGATAGCGCCAGGTTTTTCGCTTAAACCAGTAATTCGTTAGCGCGGTAAAAATGGCGCAGAGACTTCCCACGTAGAGTGCGACTTTCTCAGGAGACATCGCCCCGAACCAGGCCAACGCCACGGCCAACCAGTAGGCGATAAACGTGGTTATTTTCTCCAGGCTCAGTCCCATAGGTTTACGGATTCTTTTGTGGGGGCGCTATCCACCTCAGGCATGTCTATTGCAGTGCCATGAGGCAGGACAACGCCGTACTCAGCGAGGCCAGGATTGGCTTTCAGAACGGCTTCGACGACGCCTGCCGTGCGCCCGTAATAACGGGCACAGATGGCATCAAGCGTATCGCCCTGCATTGCATAGATCTTCATCAGACACTCCAACATCCGGATTTCCAGGTACTGTAGAGTTTCCAGAGCCAGCGCCCTTTCCGCTAGCGATGGCGGATGGACAATCGCGGACACAACAGGCCGTCCGCGAGCAGCGAGCCGCCGCATGGCGAGAGCAAAATCAGAGTGAAGCGTGTCGTGCAGGGAAAAGAGGCTGAGGCTAACGCCAGCTCTCGTCTTCCCAGACTTCGCGGAGAATGGTGTCCAGCGCTTCGCGTTCGGCGTCGCCGTCAATGCCCAGCAGCTCGACGCCGGTCATGGAGCCTTCTTTCACCGTCACCCGCGTTGACGGAAACAGGGGTCTTATCCTGCGAGTGAGTTCGCACTGAAATGCCGCCACGATGGACGGGCCAACGTGCTGATCTTTATCCAGCGTGATATTGACCCGCACATTGCTTTCTTTTTTGATTCGTTCTGGAACAGGCGATGCCGAGAAAACAACGGTAAATGCGTTGTTCTTGATTAAATTTCCCCGCGCAATCTCAGCAATTAAATTCAGGGCAATCTCACGATCTCTCTCCTGACAGGTTCCTTCTGTCGTCAGTCGCGCAATCATCTCGACTCGTTCAATCATGACTTGCTCATTCAACTCTCTGTCCACACAACCTCCACCACGAGATACTGTATAAACATACAGTAGCACGTATTCATAAAAATAGTGAAGCGAAAAATCAGAACTCCTTGCGGTATGTACATGATATCGATGGAGATTAGCATACACGCAGGGTGAGCAGGCCCGTTAAATGCCCAATACGAGCAAGGATTTTCCGCGCCTTTTCCTGATAAGAACATGCCGCCGGAAAGAGCGATCCGTCAGCCGCGCCCCGGCACCATTTGTCGTTGAAGCGGCTCACGCTGCCCGCCATCAGATGCAGGGCCTCCCCGCGGCTGATGGTGATTCCCGTG